>NEWO01000024.1:2341166-2367835 GCA_003013225.1 Phalaenopsis aphrodite | reverse complement strand
CTCCGAATTGCGAAGTTTGTGCGCGCGGGAGTGCGAATTGTGCAAAAGGCCACCCTAAGGCTCAGGAAGGTCCTATAGGGAATCCCTTTTTGGGTTTCCTCATGTTGGTTTCGTCCTTCTAAGTGCTAGAAGTTGATACCACACACGCGAAACTCCAGAAGGGGACGGAAGCGGGTCGAACTAAAACGAGGCGGGTCCCACTTCTAAGGTTCTAAGATAGTCGCAGGAAGACCCCTAAGCCTAGATCCTAACTCCTACGAGGAATACTAGACCTCACGAAAATTGAGGTCAACACCCCTTAACTAAATTAGATATTACATAACGATATATTTTACAAGCATTTAAGAAAATATGAATTCTAATTTGAAAACTTACATGTGAACATGCATATAATACATCAATATAAAAAGAACATTAACGGGTCTATTAAATCATAAATATATATTTTCCCTTGAGAAAAAACAAATTTTCTTTTGAAGAACATTATAAAATTCCAAGGGAAAGTTAAACTATATGACATATGATGCTATTTGCATATGTGCTGGTAGAATTAAAAAAGAAAATAATGAGTATAAGTAAAAAACAACTGGTGGGTTTGCATGATGGTAGAACTTGAAAGGCTAGGAATTGTTATTTTCATAATTAAGTTGCTAAGATATTCAAATTGAATTATCAAAGTAGAACCAAACTATATATAAGATAAAATGGCTAATTAAGTTAAGAAGCATGCTCCACAAATTTTTTAAATACGTTCAATAGAGCATATCTCGGATGTTCAAAATGATGGTGATATAAATGGGGATTTTGCTAGTAGAATTCTAGTCTGTTGGTTGAAGTGGAGGAATGCATCGTGCCTATTGTGTGATAGAAAAGTATCGCTTGGGCTAAAAGGAAAATTTTATAAGAAGGTGGTGAGACCTGCAATGCTCTATGGTGTTGAATGTTGACCATTAAAAGAGAAGCATAAAACAAAGTTAAGTGTTGCCGAGATGAGAATGCTTAGGTGGATGGGTGGCTTGAAACTTCGAGACAAAATGTCAAATGAATATATTTGTGATAGAATTGGTGTAGCTCCAGTGGCGGATAAAATTAGAGAGAGTAGTATTAGATGGTTTGGTCATATTGAAAGTCGGTCATCTGATGAACCGGTTAAGAAAGTAGATGTTTTAGATTTGACTTAAGTTAAGAAAGGCAGAAGTAGACCTAGAAAGACATGGGCATATTGTATAAGAAATGATTTTAATTTATTAGAATAAAATAAAAACATGACACTCACTATGTAGCAAACCTACTTAATGGGATAAAGGCTTGTGGTTATTCAATACAACATATCAATAAATGATACATGCCAGCAGTGGTAGATGTACAAACAACTCTTGAAGGATTTTTTTCTTTTTTTTTAGAATGGTAATACAACAATTACTAAGAAAACATAATAAATATAAGAAAACTAGAAGATTACAATAGGTCGAAGAAATAAGACTGCCGCAATGGATCATTTTTAATTAATTAGACAAGAATAAAAAAAAGAAATATAAAATAGATATGTAAAGAGAGAAGGATCTTGAGGGCCTGTTTGGGGCCGCTTATTTCGCGCAGCCCAGCTCCAAGCCGCGATAATTTATTTTTTTCGTCGTTTGAAAAACGTGTTGGGCTAGCGTTTTCGATAATTTAGACAAAACGCGGTTAACTGCCTTGCCTCTTTTTACTACCCAACCCGCTTGCGACCAAGCTTCACCCGCCCCTCTATCGCAACCGAGCCAAGCCTCTTCCTACCCTTTCTGGCGACCGAGCTTCCTTCCCTCGTCACCGTAGAGGTAACCTCCCTGGTTGTCTCCTCCTGTCCGGTCCGTGGACTGTGCTTAGTATTTTCTTGGATCCTTTCCTGCCCTTCGGCCTACTCTATTTTCTTCCAAATTTTCTTTGGCATTATGATTTTGCGATGGTTTCTGAGCTCTATTTGGTGGTTAATATTCGATTGGTTGTTCTCTTGCTGGTTTTGGATTGGTTGTTCTCTTTGCGGTTTTTCGTTGGTGATGCCCTTTACTGTGGATTTAGTGGTGGTTGTTTGTTGGGGTGGTGGATTGCTGCTGCTTTTGGTGGTGGATTGTTGGGGTGGTTGTGGTGTTCGTGCTTGTGGGTTTTGTTGCGTATGTTATGGTAGCTATGGTGTTTTATGGTAGTTATGGTGTGTTTTATGGTGGTTGGGTGAGAATTGTTTTGAAAAAATCTTTAGAGAGCGCTTAAAAGAGTACTTTTAGTGATCATCCTCAATAACATGTAGGCATCATCTTTATGATCTCTAGGAAAAAGCTGCAAATAAATTCTGATACAACCCCACAATAATAAATTCAGAGCATATTTTGCTAACTTTAAGCTGTCAATGATCCTACATTAGCTCTTATTTGAATTTATTTGGTGGTTGTGTTGTGGATTATGGTGGTTGTGCTGTGGTTGTGTGATTGGTTGTGGGTTGGGGTGGTGGCTCTAGCTTGTAGTGGATGTGTTGTGAGTTGCGGTGGTTGTATTATGTGTAGTAGTAGAAATTATTTTATGCATTGATATCCCATAGATTTGCTTTGAAAAATTCTTTAGGAAAAGCTTGAGAGAATAATTTTCAGTGAACATCATCAATAAAATGTCGACATCATCTTCATTACTCTAGAAGATAGCTAATAAATTTTTTGGTTGGTTTCCATGATGAGACGTTAGACCTTATGGGTTTTTCTGAATAGTCTGACTGTCGGTATTAGTTGGTGTCACATGTGAAATCCTATTGAAGGCAACCAAATTTCTTTATTTTTTTTCTGTGATACGGCTTTTTAGGTTCTTTTGAATGGTTTTTTTTGGCGACATGCATATGTGACACACGAGCTTAGTATTATGTAGGTTAAGGATAACCAACAACCCTTATTTTGTAAGGTTTGTTGTTTTCTTGTAGTAACAGATACGTTGGTTGACATACTGAGTTTTCTGAGACCTTGTGACTGCACAAAGTTGTAAGTAATTACTTCTTTTATCAATTTATACTTCTGTTATGACTAATGAATTGTCTTTTGAAGAATTCAAAAAATAAGAGTTCAAGGATTATAGGGACCTCAAGAAGATTGTTATGTCACTGCGCACAACAGAGTTTCATGCTCACGTCACGTCAGAAACATAGCTATGGGAGGTAATTCTACAGGTGTCGTAGGAAATCACGAACAAGTGTGACTTCTTCCGGTGAGCCGACAGACTGGCAGTTCTACCAACAAGAGTAATCGGGAATGGATAGTATCCTTGAAGGACAGTTTGGCACGTGACATACGTCGTCTTTATTTTAAAAATAATATTATCATATTATTAATCTTATTTGATAGTATTCTTTTTTTATTTTAGTAGTGATGATAATCACTCCTAAAAGAGGTGTATATCTTTATTTTTTGCACTATTATGAAGTGAATATTTGCTTCTAAAGTATCAAATATATTGCTATGACAGTTATGTTAGAAACAGTATATCTACATGTGGGCAAAATGATCATTTGTCTAGAAACAGTTATGCAATTGCTTTCAAATCGTAATAAACAAACAATCGATCAGCTTATCTGTAGCAGTTTCTGCACAACAGCTTTCTGTAACAGCTACTGCACAACAGCTTATTAATTAGTTGCAGCTGCCCCAAATAAACCCTAAGACTACAACTAAAATGGTTGTGCCAAAAGTGAACATAGCAATATCTAGTTCAAAATGAAGATAATAAGAATTGGTTAAACATTTTCAATATTCTTGTTCAATCTAAATTATTAACAAGTATCAAAATATACCTCAAATGATCAAGTTTAAGAGTTTGAATGCCAACGATATGTAAGATACTCTAAAAGAATCATTTAGTAGTAAAATAGAATAATAGAGAAGTACAATGAAGGAGTGTTGAAAAGTGTAATAATAATAATATTTCCGAAAGTGGAAACATGAGCCAAGCACCAATCTAAATGAAAAAAAATAGCAAGCATTGTTTCACAGCGAAAATATCAATGTCACACAATTTGCCTTCAAGATTGCAAGCTTCATGTGCATACTTTTTAAGAAGTTAATGCTTTAATAAAGCCATAATACAATATAAAAAAGGGTAACTTTTATTATCCTTGCTAATTTAATGAGAGCATTGCTAGTCTGATTACTAGTAGCAAAAAAAGAGCTAAAATCATTTTAATGATGTGAGAATATAACGTTGCTCATTGTCATCTTACCTTCGGTGATCAACAAGATGGAATTACAATTGAAAAAACCACCTAAGACCTATTTCAAATGCAAAAAAAATTTTAAGTAAAAAATTGTTTTTTTTTCTCAAATCACTTAAACTATAGTCTTCTCCAAATGTATATGCATGATCCTAAGCCCTCAACAAACATCCAAAAGTTCATATGTTTTTAGCTTTAGATGATTTTAGAATGAGATTTATTTCAGAGGTGTTCCTTACTTTATAAATATGACACTCGTGCCATTTTAGAAACTTCTAAGAGCATTTAACTAGAGTACAATTGATGCAACTCTTCATAAGAATTATTGACAAACGATGGGTCAAAAACTCAATTAGACTGTTCCATGTGGTAAATCTTATAATGATGACAATGATAATAAAAAAGCTTCCTTGCATCATAAATATCCTTTGCCAACTTTAAATATCGGCAATTCTCTTACTATTGACATTCTCAACAACCCTAACAATGACTTTGAATATAGCTTTGGGACTTTCACCAAGTTGTTCTAGAATGGATTCTTCACAATCTTGATATGCTCTTATACTAGGTATCACAGTTGGACATTCATCCCTACAAATATGCAGGACTAAATTTGCAGCAAATTTGTAATTTGACCAAGAAACTACTTAAATTACTTAAGCTCCTCACCTACACAATTTTGAGTTTTGATCGAAAACCATAGAACCAAGATCAACTAAAAACTTTGTTCATACACAAGTGCTAAGATCACTATCTAGCATCCTAAATCCATTTTAAGTTTCAAGCTCATTCCTCCTCAAAGCATCATATTAGTTCCTAATTCATCTTGCATACAAATCTTGAGTTGATAGATCCATACTATCACCTAAGTATTAAAGCAAACTTATAACTGCATTTGACAAGAATAATGAAAAAAATCCAAGGAAGACGTATCTAATTGTTTATTGGTTTACATTGATCCCTATGAAAAATTTTTTTCTAAACGTAACAAAGATTGAAAGTTTTTCTCATCAACTCTTTACTACTCCCATCTTGTCTCTTGCCCTGCTATTCTCTGAAGTTTTCACCTTTTCAACCACAAATCAGTCTAAATGTGTTTTACATTTACATCCTCACCCCCTCGAAAGTTTCTAACCTAAAAATCAATAAAGCATTTCTGATGCATATTAAAACCCAATCGTTGCATTGTCATGAATATTAGCTTTTCAAAATGGAGAATAGAGATGGTTGCCTAGTTTGCACTAGGAGTGTAAGCGAGTCGGGCAAAGCTCAACTCATGCCAAACTTGAACTTAGCTTATCTATCAAAATGCAACTCAAGCTCAAGTTAAGTCGAATGACAAACTCAAGAGCTCCACTCACAATGATGACACTAAGCTAGTGAGCTAGCCCGCAACTCAATCCGAAAATCAAATTATCATGGGAGTTCACTGTATAATGAATCAATAATTGGGGAACAGGTAAATATATCACGACAATTCACCAGAAAAGGCATCGATGTGGCCATCAATCGGCTAGTCGGGCAGTCTAGCAAGCTAACGAGTCGAACCAAGACAAGTTTGCTCGACCCGTGAGCTAGTTAACGGTCGAGCTCAAGCCAGCTTGGCTTACTTACACCACTATCCCCTAGTTTGCACACAGATCATAATCATCAAGCACTAATAGCACGACATAGGACTATTAGCCAACCTATGGAAAGCATGCATCTATAGATAGAAAAGACTGGACTAATAATGCTAACAAGAGGCGAAATCAGCTTGATCCTACAATCCAAGTCACCCCATATCACAACACTAGAATGAAGAAAATGTTTGCCAAACACTCAAAAATCCCACCTTCACCACTTTTATATTCTTTAACTAAAATTCACATGAATGATTGTAAGATTTATAAGTTAGCTAAATAATTAAATCCATTATAAAAGAAATAACATTGATCAAGACAATAAACACAAACAGAAATTAGGCAGCCCAGGGTAAGATCACAATGCATGAGACTACATGAACTAGTTCAGCTAGAGGGGACCGGGAACTCACCACACTCGGTGAGCTCCATCAGGAGTCCAGGGAACAAGGCAAATAGGGCAACTTGGAAGGCAAGAGGGGTCCGAATCGGCCGGTAACTGTCCCTCAGTGACGCCGCTACTCTCTTCGCATTCTCGCTTTCGACCTATACTCCATCCTGTTTCCATCACCAAAACCACCTCCTCCCCCTCATCCTCAACCCCCTCCCCCGCTCCATCTCCTCCACCCGCCGGAGCAGCCAATGCTACAATTTCCGGCGACTCCACCGCAGCAGCCTCCGTGTCCTCGTACTCCTCTTCAGATTCCTCATCGACAGTTGCGTAATCTTCGTCGTCTGTTTCCTCATCGGACTCCTCTTGGTTACTCCGAGTGCTACTCCGATTCCCCCGAGAAGCCATGGCGGGCAATTGGCGGCGAGCGCCAATAAAAAAAATAATTTTTCGTGGGCATATACGCACATGTTAATATAGATTTATCACAACCAAGGTTTATCAATCACCTAAACTTTATTATCTACGTTCATAAGACTCTTTTTTATTGTCACACATACCATTTCAAATATAAATTTATCATAACAAAGGTTTATATATATATATATATATATATATATATATAGATATGCATGAATTTAAGTATTTTACTTTTAAAAGATGATAGTATTATTATTTTTGATGAGATATTGTAGATTTGATTGAGATGCAAGTAAATATAAAAAATTAGGTGGGGAATATGTGAATACATAAAACTTATGTGTTATATATGTAAATATTTTTTTTAATCAAAACAAATATTTTGGAGAGTCTCATATTCGACTTGAGAAAAATTTGCGCATGTAAGATGTACACAGCGTTGTGTACGTCAGGGAGGTTATTTAGAGGGCATTGGATGGCTATATCCGCATTATACCTCATGTAACCTCCTTGTAACCTACAAATATATGTAACCAAAAGTGTGAAACTTACTAGAAGGTACAAATATGTTACATGGAGATTTCAGGTGATAAAACACGAATATAACCCCCCAATACTCCTGAGAGAACAATCACAGCGGTATGTAAGTTATACGTATGCAAATTTTTCTCCATCCTCTTTTATGCCAACATTCATATTAGCGTGGAAGTTTATATTTCCTTTTTTGAAATGTTAGTAATAACAATAATATTTTTAATATAAAATTAAAGATTTAAGCGCATTTCATGTATGCATAAAAGTTTAGCTATTAGATGTGTAAATACATAAGAATTTAGTGGCATGTATGTAAATGTCCTTTATGGGTTGTTTGGGTCACTTATTTTCTTCTAATTTAATTTTTTTTACTTTCGAATATAAAAAAATACTTAATGTACAGTGCTTGAAGTAATCTGTGCATAACGGTAATTGAGCTTTTTCAAGAAAAATTTTATATGAAAATCTACGTACTTACCACTTAATTCTTATGTATTTACATATCTAACCCCTAAACCTCAATTTTTACATATATATTTTAAGTGGCTTTTTACAAGAAAAAGAGTATTTAATATATATATAATAAAAGAACAACTCGTAGCTTCTTACGCGTTAAAACTTAAAAAGGTTACAAAATAAGGGGGGGATAGAGGATCTCAACTAAAAAACAAAAATACTTTATAATCCTAGGGGCTTCAAAATCCACAATACAACGCAACGCAAAAAAAATAAGGAAAAACGAAAAGTTACATCAAAACCAAAAAACAAGTGACCCAAAACAGATAATCTTCGAGCAACTCCTTTCCTGCGCAAAAGAAAAAGTTACAACATCTAGAAGTCGTTGCAATAAACGTCTTAGAAATGACGACCTGCATCCGGAAAAGCCTCACAAATTGCCTCTTCATATCTATATGTGTGTGTGTGTGTGTGTGAAGAGTTTATATAAACTAATTTCAAAACAAATCAAATAATTACAAATGCAGCCAAGACAAAAAATACATGCTTTTAATCAACACTAAATCAAACAAAGAGTATTTTGCATGTAGATCCATTGCTTCTTTAAATTGGTAACACAAGACCCCCAATAACTCAATTTGCAAAAACAGACAAAAACTACAAAACAACTTCCCTACCATTCCATCCATCATTCCTCTTCATGTGCGGAATAAAACACAAGAACGAAAATATATAACAAAAACACGATCATTTTTCGAAACTAAATCTTCATAAAAAATAATAAATATACCACAAAATAAAAAAAAAAATTACATTTCAACCACACAAAATATTGAACATAACATTTTAACCACCTAAACTTTAATTATAACATTTTAACTTCTGTTCATTTCAGCCACCGACGAAGGTGTTGAGTGAAAATTTTGGGTGATTAAAATATTATATTTAAAATTTGGGGGGTTAATAGGTCATATTCAATATTTTTGGGGTTTGGTAGGTAAAAACCCCACATAAAACATAAAAAACACATATCATACCAGGAAAGAAGACATACAATTCCAACTAATCTTCATGTGTGAAGGCATTGGCGCCACAAATCTGAGCACATCAGGCTTGTTAGAAGACCATGGATTTCCCTCATCAAACCACTCATTGGAATTGCCTAAAAATTTAGCAATATTGGGGATCACCAATTCCCTACAATGGAGATGAAGAAGGGGAACCTTGGACAGGACACTTCCCTTCTGAACAGCCAGGCCCTCAGGCCGCCGAAGCTTATAGGGAGCTCCGGTCGACAGCTCGTAGTCTGCACGAGGCATCTGCTTCCATCTCTTGTGCACGAACCACCCGTAGTTGTAATCTCCAACAATCGGCGTGCCTAACGCTTCCGCGCAATGCACTCGAAGCTGAAAGAGGATGGAAATCATTGCAATTATATGGATTGTTATGTTGTGAAACCGAAGTTTTACTCCATGAAGAAAGGACGATTTCCGTGCATACCGCTAAGTTCCTATGCATTTAGTATTTATGCATATAACATTTAGATATGTGTCACCTTATCTGTGCATGAAAAGATGTATTTCACTTTTCAAAAATTAAAATTGTGATATTTTCCATGTGATATGAAAATTTTGAGGGGTATAAGTGTAAAATGAAAATTCTAGATGTTAGACATGTAGATTCATAGGAATTTGGGTGGTATGTATGTAAATGGCCCATGAAAGAAACATGCTACACAGATTTTGTTGTGGGACATCTTTCACGGAAAGGTGGAAATACCTAGCAAGAGGGGGGAGCTTCAGGTTTTTGGATATTTTATTGTAGGCATATTTAACATGCGTACATATCTAACATCCAAGTTTGATATTTATAATTACAAAACCTTGGTGCCGTAAGCCTGTGGAAGAAAATGTGTGTTTCATTTTAAAAAGAATAATGATTGTGATAATTGTTTTTTATGTGATGCTAAAGCTTTAAATGGTTTACATGCAATTAGGGAGCCGAGCTCAAGTGAGCTCAGACTCTGCTCGTGTTCTGCTCGTTATAAAATATCATTGTTCGTGTTCGGCTCGTATATATATCGAGCTCAAAAAATTTATTCGTGTTCGGCTCGTTTGCTTAGCAAGTCAAACAAGAGTTTTTCATGAATAAGCCATTTTGACAACCCTAGTCACGCAGTCGTAGGGTGTTAAGAGTAAGGGCGAGATTTAAACCTTATTATTTATATTAAAATATTCATTTAAATAGAATTTAATATATATTCAATCTATTTTTTTTAATTAATAATTTTAATTGATTATAAATCTTTGTTCCCTTGGGGTCAAATAAATTATTTAAAAATAATATTCATCAATTAGCCGAACACGAACAAATTGTTTATTTATCGAGCACAAAAAATTTTCGCGTTCGACTTATTTTCTTAACAAACGAATCAAACACGAGCTACTTAACGAGTCGAATACGAGTTCATCATGAACAACAAGCCGTTTTGACAACCATACATGTAACATGAGAGTTTAAATGTTAGATAAGTGAATACGTAAGAAATTTAGTGGTATGCATGCAAACGCCCCTTGTATTTTCAACTATCCAAGTATCAGAGTAACTAGAGGTAAGAATTCTCCGCAATCAAATCAAAATAAAATTCACAACAGTAGCAAGATGTAGCACTTAATGTATATGCTGATCTACTATTATGCTTTTGCTCTCAATATTTGAAATAAATTTTGCATATATATCTGCACAAAACATTTTAGAAAAGATGAATCTTGGGCATGCTTCAGATTTCCAAAACATTGAAGATGATGGAAGCTTTGGAAAGAAAAGTCAGGAAAAGGGGCAGTTTAAACAAGCATTTATAATTTCAACAATATAAAAAAACGGCATTTACATATATGCCACCCAATTCTTATGTATTTAAATATCTAACACCTAAACTTTAATTATTGCATTTATAACACCCAAACCTTTTATATCACACAAAAAATACCAAAAGTGAAATACACCTTTTCATGCATAAGAAAGGCGACAAGTTTGTAAAAAAATGAAGTTTAGGCATTAGATATGTAAATACAAAAGAATTGAGTGGTATGTATGTAATGTTTCATCTAGAAAATGTAGAGAACAAATTTACTCAAAGAATGTTGACCTGATGTTTCCTGCCAGTAAGGGGACGAAGCTCCAGCCATGAGCAGCCATTAATGGTTGGCCCTAACATGCGGTACTCGGTTATAGCTTCTTGAAAGGCATCCAAGCCAGAAGGATGGGCAAGCATGACTCTTTCTGTCTTCCCATCATTAAGAAGCACCTATGATCACATAGAAGGAAGATTAATATGTATTTACATATCTACCTAAGCATTACTTCTTTACATTTATGCCACCATCTTTCTTATGGGATAAAAAATACTATTTTTTTAACTTCTTAATATAATACACCTTTTCATGCATAAGTAAGGTGGCATGCTAGTAAAAATAGAAGTTTAGACTCAGATATGTAAATCCATGCGAATTGAGTACTATGTATATAAATCTTCCAAGAATATATGAGCTTGCGGCATACACCCACCCCCACCCCTTGCAAACCCACTAGAGACCGCTCCTTATCGTAAAGAACTCGCTCACAATCCACACACTCACGACTTCCAAAGCTACTGCCACTGCCCAACCCATGCTAGCAAGTGCTTGCAACACTTGCTCACACCTTGTCGTGCCATCAATATTGCATGAAATTATTCTTCACACTTTTCTCATAGAATAGATGACCAAAATTTATTTTCATCACTTATTAATATATTCATCACGCCAATCATTATTATTGATGAACCTTTCTCTCTTGTCTCTAGAAAGGATTTATCCATGCCTCCTTAATAAGTTTATACGATATTTACATGTTCCATATTTTCTTATAAACCTTCCTTCTATAAATCCTCTTATCAAATTCCGCAACTGCTTGGTAACATTTTATCATTCTCATTGCACTTCTAATGATATAAACACGGAAAAAATTGCCTGTGCAGGTCTTGAAATTGGAGGCATTTATTATCTTGTTAATGATATTTCCACCGTATTCTCCGTCACTTATTCACCTTATCAACCTTATCAATGGAATTGTCATCTTAACCACATTACATCACACCATTTTTCGAGTTTCACCCATATTACCTTTTATGTTTCTAAATTTGAATGTAAAGCATGTTGAATATAATAAACACCGCTTTGTCTCATCTCATCTATCCATATTTCCTCATATTACTACACCTTTTGACCTAATACATTCAAATACATGGAGTCCAAACCCTAGGGACCATTCATTTGAGTTTTCATTACTAGCTCTTTATTATGTCAATATACATCCCAAGAAAATGCTGTGGATAAACATAAGCAGCAGCATATTGATAATGCATGTATCTTAATATTTTATATGAATGGGAGATTCCATTTTCATAAAATGGTAATCACTTACTCCTCGAGTTTTTGGTCGTGTTTGTTTTGTCAACTTTCTTAGCCAGATATATGATAAATACTCCACTTATACCATTAAGTGTATCTTTGTATTCTAATAGGTTCTGGGGAAGATTATTTGTGCTGTGATTCATCTGCACATTGACTCTATGTCTGTATCGATATTCCCTTTTTAAGGCATCCCTCCACTAGCATTTTGCTTCAAATAATCACATTTTCTCTTGCTATTCCACTTCAAACCCATTGCCCTAGCGCATGTCCATCCCCTTTTCAGGTTTATACTTGTTGACCCTTCATATATCTCCTAATGTACTTCCTTTTACCACATCTACTATAGTTAGACATTTATGCACCTCAAACACGAGATCTACAACTCGCAATTACTTTCATGTTCTTTGATTATTTATCTTCTTTTTCATCAAATTGCCTCTACCTCTATTAGTTGTCTGTATTCATAAAACTTAAAAATGACTACTCAATTCTATTAGGAATCACATGATGAATAGTACCATGAGTGCTCATTTTGATCATCATGCTTGAGATAAGGATGCATACCCTTCAAGTTAATCCCATTTTTTGTCACTAGGCCTTTAATATTAAGTACTATCTAAATTGATTTATTGATTTTTTACAAAACTCGATTAGTGATACCGAAAATTAGAGACACATGACATTAACTACTTTGAGACTTCTCTCCCCACTTGCCGCCACCTCTACTTCCCCCACAATTTTGTTGTTCTACCTACCTACAATCAATCAAACACCATCCCATACCCAAACCACCACCCGGCCTTCCCCTCCTTTCCCTATTACCCCGCCGACACTGCCACCGCCTTAGAATTTCTTCCTACACCCCTAACCGGAGATTCTTCTATTATTGCATTTTCTTTCAGTTTGAATCATGTTGTAATCTTATTTCTATGTTAATAAAAGTTTATTTTTGTGTTTCGCACTAAGAGCACAGTCAAATGGAAGATTTGCAGCCTGATCATCGACAGTGGGAGCTGCAAGAACGTCATGTCCACGCTCATGGTGAAAAAGTTAGGATTGGACACATAGAAGCATCCTCAATCATATTATCTTATATGGTTGAAGAAGTGAAACGGGATACATGTGGATCAACTGTGTCTAGTTGATTTCTTCATCGGAGACCAGCTACACGAACAGGTATGTTGCGACGTGGTTCATACGAACGCCTGCCACATTCTATTCGGAAGACCTGTTTAATCGAAAGAATCAACACGACAGGTTCAAGAACACTTAGTCTTTCAAGAAGGATGGGAAACGTATCGTTTTACTACTTGCTAAGGATGCAAAAGGCTGGAGCGATACAAATACATCATTAGTTCCTCGTACTACTTTAATGCGGTCGGTTAGAGATGCCCCTGTAGCACTAACATTAGTCCTCCTAGAATGAAGCGAGGAAAAAGAGGTACCAGCACTACTACGATCGCTGCTACAAGATTTTCAATATGTTATGACCGATAGCTTACTAGAGAGATTACCGCTACTAAGGGACATCCAACAGGCCATCGACCTTATACTAGGATCTGTATAGCCAAACCTACCAACCTACAGATTAAGACTGGTGAAGTACAAAGAACTACAGCAACAAATGCAGGATCTCGTCGCAAGGGGGCTAGTCCAAGAAATCACCAACCCGTGTGCAGTCCCTACCCATATGGTGCCCAAAAAGGATGGATCATGACGAATGTGCATCGACAGCCGAGTCATCAACAAGATTACCATCAAATACCGATCTCCCCACTTGGATGATCTCCTAAACCAGTTACATGGAGCCACTATCTTCTCCAAAATAGGCTTGCGCGGCAGATATCACCAGATACGGATGAGGCCAGAAGAAGAGTGGAAGAATGCCTTCAAGACGCGGGACGGAATTTATGAGTGAATCGTTGTGTTTTTCGGCATGTCGAACACACCTGGCACTTTTATGAGATTAACGAACCCAGTATTCTAACCTCACACTGAAAAATTTGTTGTCGTCTACTTTGACGACATTCTAGTCTACAACCAGTCAAAGGAGGATCACTAGCATCAGCTGAAGGCAGTATTCAAGGTACTACGAGCCGAGCAACTATATGCCTATCCGGAGAAATATCACTTCATGACAAGCTAAGGTATGTTTTATTGGTTATATCGTGTCCAGTGTGTAGGCATTCAGATGAACCCCGTAAATATGAGATCATTATCAGCTAGGTTGTCCCACAATCATTCACCAAGCTAAGGCAATTTTTGGGGCTAGTACCCTTCTATCGAAGATTCATTAAAAACTTCAGCACTATCATCTCCCCTCTTGTTAAACTTATGAAAGGAAAGAAGTTTACTTGGACAGCAACAGCCCAAGGCAGTTTTGACATACTGAATACAATGAAGGAAAATGTGACTCGAGTACCCATGTTAGCACAACCTGACTTCAACCAACATTTTGAGGTAGAATGTGATGCCTCCAACGTGGGGATCAAACCAATACTAAGCCAAGGAGGACGCCTGTCACTTTGTTCAATGAGAAATTGAACGAATCCAGAATAAAATACTCAACTTATGACAAAGAATTCTATGTCATTGTAAGAGCTCTGGAGCACTAGAGTCATTACCTATTGACAAACGAGTTTACATTATTTAGACATCACGAAACCCTAAAATTCCTCAACAGCGAAAGCAAAACAAAGGGATGACACGTGGCCTAGGTGGAATTACTAACGTCATTCCAATTTATGCTAAAACACAAGGCAGGAAGCCAGAACCGCGTGGCAGATGCACTTAGTTGTCGACACATATTGATCACATCCATACAAGCACGACTTGTGGGCTTCGAGGTCATAAGGGATCTATATATAAAATAGATAAAGATTTCAAAAAAAAAGGGAGCAATGTCAGGAAAAGTCAACAGGGCAATATTACTGCACAGATGGATAGTTGTTCTACCATAGTCAGTTGTACATTTTCAGGTGTTCACTAAGGGAGGTCAATGTCCAGGAAAGCCACAGCGAAGGACTAGTAGGTTATTTCGGTAGGGAAAGACCCTCGCCCTAGTAAAAGAGCAATTTTTTTGGCCAAAAACTAACAAGAGATTTTGGACAACACGTCACGTAATGCGGGATGTGTCATCTGGCAAAGATAAGAGCTCAGAACGTCGGAGTATACACACCACTTCCAGTACCAGCGGCACCGAGGGTGGACGTCAGCATGGATTTCATGTTGGGACTTCCAAAAACACAAAGGAACAAGGACTCTATAATGGTGATAGTAGACGGATTCTCCAAGAAGGCCCACTTTGTACCCTATCACCAGACACTTGATGCCTCTCACATCGGCGATCTATACTTCAGAGAGATCGTGAAGTTGCACAGAGTACCTAACACCACCACAGACAGAGACGTCAAATTCCTCAGCCACTTTTGGAGGACACTATGGGGAAAGCTTGATACCAAACTTCAGTTCAACTCGACAACTCATCCGCAGACGGACGGACGGACAAAGGTAGTAAACCGGAGCCTCAGCAATCTCCTGAGATGTTTCGTGGGAAAAAAACATAAGACTGTGGGATCTTATCCTAGCCTAAGCTGAGTTCGCCTACAACTGATCCATCAGCCAAACTGCTAGATGAAATCTCTCGAAATTGTGTACAGACACAATCAGCTCACGCAACTAGAATTAGTGTTGCTCCTACCATCTTCGGAAACCACCAAGAAAGCCACCGAACAAGTTCATGAGATTCAAAAACTCCATGAAGAAGTTGGCAAGGAGACTGTTAAGCAAAACCGCAAATATCAGGCAAATGTAAATAAAAGCAAGAAGAAAGTAACATTTCAGGAAGGTGACTTCGTATGGGTTCGGTTAAAAAAAAAATCCCGTAGGATCATTCGGGAAGCTTAAGCTAAGAGCAAATGAACATTTCAGAATACTTCAAAAGTTGAATGACAATGTTAACATAATTGACATGTCTGGGGACTACAACATTTCAGCCAAGTTCAACGTCACCAAATTGACATCATTCTTTGAAGAGCCTGAAGCTTCGAAAAAAGAGTTCGAAGCTTCCCCAACCTCCGGAGACTGACACAAGCGTTGAATCAGCATCCAAGTGTGGGAGTTGAATGCATCCCAAAGTGGGGCGCTTCGATTCCGCGGGATAGAAGGCCCACAAAGCTTAGCGGGAACAGTAAGGCGAGGATAGTATCGCGATCTCACACGAAGGGGGGAGGTGGATCGCGAACTCTTGCGATCCAAGGAGTTGCTTCGCGTATCTGCCACACCCGTCTTCTTCTGAGAAGAGTTTTTTTTTTCTTCTTCTTACCTTCTCACCCCTCTTCCTTTTGTGTAGTAGTAGGAGGCTATAAATAGATATCCCTTGTGTGCATGAGTTAATTGTAGTGGTGTTACTTCAAATCTCATGTGTGGAGTCTCTTCCCACTTGTTAGGGTTGTATCCGACGACAGGAGGTACTTCGGCTGTATCCTGCTCCAAGGTGGTGTAGTATACTTCCAATCTCCTTTGCTCCTTCTCCCCGACCTTTCTCTACCACTCCCCTTAGCCGTCTACCACCCCAAATCCCTCCACCTAGCTGCCACCACTTCTACTTCCCACACAACCTTGCTCTTCCACCTACCAAAAATCAATCAAACAACATCCCAACTCACCTAGGCCATCACCCGACCTTCCCCCCCTTTCCCTACCAACCCGCCAACGCTGCTTCCGCCTTCGGATCTCTTCCTACAACCCTAACCAGAGATTTGTTTATTATTTTATTTCCTTTCTGTTTGAGTCGTGTTGTAATCTTATTTCTATACTAATAAAAGTTTATTTTTTGTATTTATAGTGTTCTTCCTACTAGTTCCGGTATTACAAATAGTAAAGTAATTTGGAATGAAGAAAACATTATAAAAAACTTATGAATGACCACATAATTTTCCCCACAATTAGCATGGTTCATCCTACGTTATACATTTCATAAATCAAAATATCACTTTAGGTCAGAATAAGTCTGGGAATAACTATAATAATATATTTGGGAAAAAAGAAGTCCATCAATCCAAATTTTAGAAGAACAGAAGTTGGAGCAGAAATGTTGGTAAAATACCTTAGTGAGAGGCCTAGAGATAACCCCCTGCTTTTCTTGGGGAGAACCTATGACCAATGCCCAGTATCGTTGCATTGTTCTTTCACAAGCATAATTCCATACCTGAATAAACATCACGAATAAAACCACAAAATTCAAAAACGTCTGAATATTAGACAAGAAAGAGATAAAACATCATTTTCAAGCTAACTCGAGAAATAAAAGTAGAGGATAACATTAGAATCCACAAGCTCTCAAGGAGATGAAGTGCTTGCAACAAGGCCAACCACTAAACCCAATAAAAGCAGGATCCTTGAATACATAAAAGCAGGATCCATACATACGATTGAAGATATATAGAATCAGTTAATATATGCAGATAACTAATTTAAGAAAAATTTAACCCTACAACACAAGCACACATACACACATACTCAGTTCTTGTGTTTATCATTCTACATAAACTGTACGGTTGGCTATTCAGGCTTATGACAAATATGATGATTCTCAAAATGATTTTCTCTTTTATAGACATGAAACTGGCAAAAGAACGTAACATTTGTGAATTGTTAGTGGTTGAGCGTTTGAGCCTAACATCAACGTTTAACAATATAAAAGTGGTAGTTTTATTTGCAATTCAATGGACATCACAACCGTGTTAATTTACTTTTCAATCAAGTTGTTTTTCATAAAAGTTCATGTATATTTAGTTGCATTTTTACTCATAATTTCTATGTTTAAAATAGTACCTATGAGATTTTCGCATTATTGTGTATTACTAGACATTGAAAAGTATGTTAGACACTTTCAAATCAAACAAATTGATGGGCAAGAACACAAAATATTAGATATTTTTTTACTTTTGGTCCTCGTCAAATCACATACTGAATCAAAACATTCTTGCACATATATAATGATGATAGAACAAGTATTAATTTATACCTGAGAAGATGTCTTGGCATGATTAACATCAGTAAACAGCCAATGAAGCATCGCAAGGCTTTCTTTTTTCCTACCCAGCAGCAGCAACCCACTACTCTCCTTGTCAAGCCGATGCACCTGATATGAACAAGAGATTTAGACGCATCATTACATACAGCACACAATTCTTATGCATTCATCGCACTCAAATCTTTAATATCCCATCAAAAATAGAACTATTACAGCTTTTTAAAAGTGAAATCCACATTTTCATGCATAGATTTAAAGCACCAATACACTATGTATGTAAATATGACTGTTTAGGTGTGAGATATGTAAAAACATATGAATTGTGCGCTATGTATGTCAATTTCCCTAAAAACAAATAGACTCCGCTGCTAGAGTAGAAAAAGCACAGAAGATAACATTGCACGTACCAATTTGGGACCCTCTTCATTCCCATATGAAAGAGCTGCTGCAGCTAATACATCCATACTGTTATGAACTGGCAAGTGCCCCTACAAAACATAACAAAAGAACAAAAAAGACCAAAAGAATTTCATAAGATAGCTAAAAGAGATCCAATAATACAATAGTATGGAAGTTGTTCTTAGCTCGCATATGGAACCAACCTTCGCAGGCACTCTAGGAGGTTTATTTAATATGATTATCGCAGAATCCTGAAATGTTAAGTATTTAATAAAAGTTAATAAGCAGAATGTGCAGTTTCCTTGCTTAGAGAGACGAAATACACAGAAACCTTTATCAAAAACAACATAGAAAATGGTTATGCCTTATACATAACAAGCCTCCGCAAATATTCAATTTCATCAGCATTTGGATGCAGCGTTGCAGTTGGAATGGTGTCATATCTCTTCAATATTCTTGACTCTACAACAGATACAGGAACATAAATCTTCTGCCCAACCTTCATAACATGATCGTGCTTTATCTGCATATATACTGTAAAGCATAGTCACTGGATGAGGCAATAAAAGCAAAAACTCAAACAACTTGTCAGTTGATACAAATGGTACAAAATGGTAAAACTGCAGAATAGAATTCAGCCAACAATTTAATTTGAACAGAAAAATAGCATGTTGCATTCCTACTTTAGTAAAGCAGGCAGAGAAAGAACAATCAATTCATGCATAGGGTCTACAAAATTATTTAGGAAAATTTACATACCTAGCACACAATTTTTATGTATTTACATATCTCACACCTAAAAGTTCATATTCGCATACATAACATTTTGTTACTTTAAACCTATGCATGAAAAGGTGTATTTCACTTTTAAAAAGTGGCAATAGTGCTATTTTTTATGTGCTAATCAAGATTTGAGTGCTGTGTGTAAATATGAAAGTTTAGGTGTGAGATGAGTAAATGTGAGATGTGTAAAAATTATGTACTATGTATGTAAATGCCCCAATCATTTAAGCAAGTTGGGATGAAAACAAGTAGGTAAGAAATAAGTGAGATTTGTTATAAATAAAACTTGAACTCTACATAAAGTACAAACTGTTTTCTTCAACATTTTTACAACTTTTTACCAAAGCAAATAGCTGTGCAGTCTCAGTATACTGTTCCAGCGCATAAATGTGCAACTTATATAAACTAAAGGTAAAAAGAAAACACAATAAAAGACGATAAAAGACGATAAAAGACGAGAGTATCTATTTTGGCTATTGAGGATAAGTTAATCCACGAATAAGTTTAAGAGTAGAACAATAGAAAGATAATTGGGTAAATAGAATTTGAACTGCAAAATAGATAAATTCAAACGGAGCATTCTCATGCCCAAGTACTGAAAAGAACAAATTATTTTATAACTCATAAGTAAAAATTTCAGAATTTGCAAACTTTAGAATCTGATTAGGAATATCTGTTTGAAATGAACAACCAATTAGAAAACATTGCACGTATCACATGAGATTGGAGAGATAAGACCTAGAATAATGAATACCTTTTTTAGAGTAGGCAATCGATGATGCATTTCCATTGAAGGCTCATCAAGACCTGATACTTCCAATTGAACCTGATCAAAATAAGATGAACTAAATGAGAGTTTCAAATTTTATTATAAAATAGATATAAATAGCTCCAAATTACACCAAATAGAGCATTGTGAATTCATTTCACATGAGTATTACACCAAAAGTCCAAACATTGCTGCAATATTGTCTATTTGACACTTGAATCGAAAAAATGACACTGTGATTCTTGTTCCTTATAATGTGATACCTTATGCTAAGAACGACGGTAGCAGGTGTTGATTTCAGATTTGTTTGTAAGTTATGTCCAAATCTTATTAGCATTAAAAAAGAGACATATGAAAAAAAAAATGAAAGCAGAGAATGTAAAATCCATACATATCTTAGATCCAGAAAATACAGAATAAAGATGACCCTCCAAACATAAAAGAAAGGGTTAGGAGAAAATATATATATACATAGAAATAGTCCTCACTAACAGCACTATCCTACATAATTACTGCTGCATTTCTCCAGCACTACCATAACTACCTTCTGGCAGCAGGATCTTCTGCTCCATTACTTGCAATATCATGATTCTCCACCTCTTTTAGTTATATACCTCACTCAAGTGTCAACTTAACCTTACATAGAATTATCTGTATATATACAAGCACTTACTGTATAGATGGGCATTGAATGGAATGTCTATTAGCTAATTTGCATATTTTTTCCTCTGTTTTCCTGTACCGTAAGCGGCATCAGTAGCTTTTCTTCAATGGAGTTGATGTGCAAAACTTCTCATGGTATCAGTGCAAGGTTGCCATCCAATCCCCTATAATCTCTTCTCCCCTCCTACAAATGTCTATCTCTTCTTCATATACTAACCCAACTTCAAACTCTCCTCCCCAATCATGGCCGAAGTTCCCCTACCTTCCTCTCTAAAATTTTTGATGTTAAAAACAAAAACATTGCTCACATTCAACTCACCACTGACAACTATCATATTTGAAAATCCCAAATTCAAAAACTATTCAAGGCAAATGGTTTCGATAGCTTTTTGGATGGTTTGGCCACGCCTCCTCCACCTCAAATACCTTATTCCAATGGCCAGCCTATTCAGAATCTGGAATTTCACACTTGGCAACTAGTTGATCAAAACTTATCAGCAGCCATATACTCCACTATTTCACCCACAATCCACCCCTATATCCTCGATCTCGGATCTACTTCCAAAATCTGCACACCCTCAACGGATTACGAGCCTCATATCAATCCTTCAAAACAGCTATCAGCACGCGAGCTGAACCAATCAAGCTCGATGATCTCAATTGCTTGCTCAACAACAAAGAAAACAACATTTTGTTGAAATTGCCAAGGAATCAAACGTTAATGTCGTTGCATTGTACTCATCACAATCCGTTAACAATGTTGCTACTTGCGACCGAGGAAAAAAATATCCAACCCTTCAAGGTACAACCAATGCACCCACAACTTCTCCTTTGCCAGAAGCAGACGTAGCCACAGCAACTCTTGCCCTACTAGTCAGAAGGTAGTTACGATAGTGCTAGAGAAATGCAACTGTAATTATGTAGGATAGAGTTATAACCGAATCAGTTCATGCTGATGTTTGGGGATCTGCCCCTACTATGTCCCTTCAAGGCTATAAATATTATCTTCTTCATGTTGATAATTATTCTCGTTATATATGGGTGTTCCTTGTGGCTGCAAAATCCGAAATTCCAAATTAACTCATTTCATTTCATAAAATGGTTCAAAAATAATTTAACAACAACATCAAAATCTTACGTACTGATGGAGGGGGAGAATTCATATCACACCATCTACACAACTATCTCCAGCTTCATGGCATTATTCATCGATTTAATTGTCCCTACACACCCCAACAAAATGGAGTCTTTGAACATAAGCACCAACACCTTATTGAAATCACACGAACTCTTCTATTAATAGCCCATCTACCCCTCAAATTTTGGAAAGTTGCGCTCATGACAGCCACTTATCTCACTAATTACATGCCTTCCAAAACTACCTCCCTAAAGACTCCTCATGAACTTCTCTATGGCTCACCACCCACCTACTCTCATCCAAGAATTTTTGGTTGCCTGTGTTTTCTCTGGCAAAAACCACTAACCCCAAACAAACTTTCACCCAGAGCTCCACCATGTATCTTCATTGGATACTCTCTCTCTCACACAAAGGCTACTATTGCTACAACCCATAAACTCATCTTACCATTCTCTCTCGCTGTGTCGTCCTTAATGAACAAAATTTTCCCTTTCAAACCATCAACTCTCAGTCTCCACCATCAAACATCTCTCCTCCCATAATTCCTCCTCTTCTCACTTCAACATCCACACTTCCTCCAACAACTACACCGTCCACGTCAAGTACATACATACCCACACTCGCTCTGCCTCCCTCTTCCTCCCTACGCTCTGCAAACCTTCAACCCGAACCTACTCTACCTCCTCTCACCAAACCAATCACCCCAACTGCTCCTGTGCATTCCATGACAACCAGATCCAAAACCGGGTCACTCAAACCCAAGCAAATACTCAACCTTACCATCTTTGTCTCCAAGAGTGTTGCTCCAACCTCTTATGCTTAAGCTGTCAAACATAGTCATTGGAGGAAAGCTATGTCTTTAGAATTTCAAGCTCTTTATGAGTAAGGCACTTGGATCTTGGTAGATCCCCCACCCCACCAAAACATCATCGGCTGCAAATGAACCTATTGAACCAAGTACAATTCAAATGGAATGATAGTCAAGTACAAGGCTCGTCTCGTTGCCCAAGGCTTCAAACAATAAGAGGGCATAAACAACTTCGCTGCATTCAGCCCAGCGCCAAGCTACCCACAATTCATATCCTTCTCACTATGGCTCTTCGAAACAAGTGGCAAATTCACCAACTTAATGTCAATAATGTCTTCCTCCAAGGACCATTGGAAGAAACCATCTATATGTCCCAACAACCTCAAGGATTTTGTGATCAACAATACCCCCATAAAGTATGTTTGCTGAGAAAGGCTCTCTACAACCTCAAACAAGAGCCCCGACAGTGGTATCGCACCCTCATCACTCACCTCCAAGCACGACAGTTTCGCATCAACACTGTCGATCTATCCTTCCTTATCTACTAGCACTCATCAGTTGCTCTCTACTTTCTTGTCTATGTTGATGACATCCTGATCTCATGTAACGATCAAAACGTCATCAATAACCTTACCCTTTCCAAACTACATTCAAAATCAAAGCCTTCAGTTCGGTTAATACATTCCTTGGCATCAATACTCAAACCACTGTTCATGGTTATCATCTTCCTTAAACTCCTTGCATTACATCCATCCTACAACAACTTGATATGCTATCTTGCAAACCAGTTAAAACCCCCTTGCCTCACAAACTACAACCCGGCCCTAAATCTTTTCATGCGCTTCCCGATCCCACCCACTATTGTCAACTTGCCAGCTCGCTTTGATACTTACCATTACTCGACCCGACATATGCCAACAAATGCACAACCCATTTTTCTGTCATTTTCAAATCTTCAAGCGCCACCTCGGCTATCTACAAGGAACCTTGCATTTTGGTCTCCCACTTGTCAAGGGTGATCTTCACCTTGCTTTCTACTCAGATTCTAATTGGGCCAAGTATTCCACCGATTGACGATCTACTACAGATATTTGCACTTTTCTTAATAATAATCCTGATCCCACCCACCATTGTCAACTTGCCAGCTCACTCTGATACTTACCATTACTCGACCCGACATATGCCAACAAATGCACAACCCATTTTTCTGTCATTTTCAAATCCTCAAGCGCCACCTCCGCTATCTACAAGGAACCTTGCATTTTGGTCTCCCACTTGTCAAGGGTGATCTTCACCTTACCTGCTACTCAGATTTTAATTGGGCAAGTATTCCACCAATCGACGATCTACTACAGTATTTACACTTTTCTTAATAATAATCTCATAGATTGGGCAATTAATGTCAGAAGACCGTAGCACGTTCCTCCACCAAACCTGAATATTGTGCCTTAGTTGTTGCTACCATCGACATCATATAGCTTCCTCGATTACGTCAAGAGTTTCAAATCTCTCAACACTCCAACAACCATCAACTATGACAATACTTCCGCTATCGCCATAGAACTTAATCCAGTATTCCTTGCCCACGCCAAACATGAGGAAATCGACTACCACTTCATATGAGATCACATCTCTTCTGACAACATTCAGGTTTCACACATCAGCTCTCACGATCAGATAGCCGATATTTTCACCAAAAATCACACCGCCACTCAATTCAGCAGGCTCAGATGCAAACTCAAGATCAATCCATCTGATTGCAAGTTTCAGGGGAAGTAACAGCACTATCCTACATAATTACCGCTGCATTTCTCGAGTACAACTGTAACTAACTTCTGACAACAGGATCTTCTGCTTCACTACTTGCAATATCATGATTCTCCACCTCTTTAATTATATGCCTTCAGTCAAGTGTCAACTTAACCTTACACAAAATTCTCTCTGTATATATACAAGCACTTACTATTTAGATGGGTGTTGAATGGAATGTCTATTAGCTAATTTGCATATTTCTTCCTTTGTTTCTTGTACTGTAAGCAGCATGAGTAGCTTTTCTTTGATAGAGTTGATGTGTAGAACATCTCACTCACTCCTTATAGAGGGTTCTAATGGCCCAAAAAGTGTTTCCTCAGCTCTCCCTAAGATCTCTTATTTATAGAAGTATCTGGGGTCACAAATGCCACAATAAAGACTATATAATAAACAATAAATAAATTAATAAAATACAATATAAGAGCTGTATAGCCGACATAGTAGATATCAAGAAAGATTTATCTTGCTCCTTGGATGCTTTAAAGTTGTATATACTCTTAAGCCCATTGGCATTGTGCTCACCTCATCATTACTCAAACATTAATGATAGTTTTTATACCTTAAAAAAATAAAAACTGGCTTATTTATGGCAAGCAAGCAAAACCCTATACTCATGGGATCCAAGTTGGAGCATCATTGCACTTCTAGTTAGAAACCAAGAAAACTAAAAAATTAAGGCAATAATGAGGATTAACCACAAATGCATCAACACTAATTTCATTACACAAAGTGAAAAAAAATTAAGGTTAAATGCAAAATTCTGTCTTTTTAGCAGGCGGTGCTCAATTCTATACAAAACAGAAAATCGAAACATCTCTTCAATCCGCTAAAGATGCAAGTCGGGAATGATTTCCAGAAAACACCGTATCAATATAAAAAAACCACAGCAATCAATTGAAAGCAGCAGCTCACCAGCCCTTCCCTGAAATGTCTCTGAATAACATCGGAAGCGACTTCGTCGAAATAATGCTTAACCCATGTGATGGCGGTAACCCTCCGGCGAAAGAAGCTTCCATGGAGGACGTTTTCAGGGGACATCTTTCGTCCGGGAAGAGGGTCGACGTTGTCCGGTGGGAACGGAGGGAGAAACAGTAGCTGTCGGGGTTTCGGCCCCTTCTTGGGGGAACCTAGTCGGGCCAAGTTGTTGGATACACGGATTATAGGCTGAGCAACTGTGTCGGCCGGAGGAGTCACCCTTGAAAATCGGCGGGCGAAAGTCGCCGCCGGCAGTGGGAGGCGGCGGCACCGGAACATGCTTCGGTGACTTCGGCCTTTTCAGCCCAGTGGGGCGCGGAGTGAGCTCACGTGTTCGGTCGACCGGCCGGGAGGAATGGTTAATGAGCCGGGTATAGTTATGGTATTATTTAATTTTAACTGGGATAATTAGAATAGTATTTTTTTTCCGTACTATATTGTGCAGTTTGAATGCTCACTCATCAAGGAATTGTCACTTTGGTCGAGTGGCATTGTTGTTTTATCCTGGTGGTGTAACTTCTGATGAGGTCACCCATCCTAGTAGTGGTTTAAGAAGAGCACAATAACCTTAGAGTTTCTAAATAAATTTCACTAGTAAACCGAAAGAAGTCTTGATGTTTAAGCATTCGGCTTCAATCTACTTGAAGGATTTCATAGTCTCCCCCACTTGAACACCTGTTATCATCGTCAGTGCTCTATATCATAATCATCTACCAGACAAATAAAACTCTAAAGGTGGCCCTTACAGATTTAAGAGATGACTACTATCATATAGCACTTTGTCTCATCTAAAGTTAAATAAGCGGCCACATGATGAAGTACTTTGTTATGTATGACACTTAATTTTCATCTTCTGGCCCTTACGCTCTAATACCATATGTGACGATTTGAACTTTCACCCATCAAATTATTATCTGTTTTAGTCTAGCAGCCTCATGGTTTTGCCACATTGGTGTAATTTCCCAATAGATCACCCATCCTAAGAGTTTCTAATGAAACTCCATTGTTGTCTTGATGTTCAAGAGTTCAATTTCATTCTACTTTGGATGTTTCATAATCTTCCCCACTTAAATATCTGACGTCCAGTCATTAGTCTATACCCAGAACCATTGACTAGACAGATGGGACTCTAGAAGTGGCCCCTACATATTCATGGCACTTAGTTTCCATCTGCCAACAATTTTAA
>NEWO01000024.1:2262858-2337845 GCA_003013225.1 Phalaenopsis aphrodite | reverse complement strand
ACTTTAACACATTGCATGCAAATATCTTTTAGTGCTGACATATTTTCGTGTAGGTCGAGTCCTTTTATTTATTTTCATATGTACTTTTTAGAGTATTTAGGAGAGTCATGTAGTATAAATAAGATACTGACACGGGTTATAAGGCGTATTGGTGCGGAAAACACGTGGCAGGGGACCGGGAGCAGCACGTGTTCCATATCTTACGCCCGCATTTGATTTTGATCTATAGATTTTGGACCAAACATGTATATGCAGAGTCCAACCGTCTTTTATTTTCTGAGATATGTTGTCGACCCAACGACACCGGTCTTTTCTTATTATTTTGATTTAACTTTTTTTCCTATTTTATATTACATGTTTGCATGCTTGAAATGAATTTTATTATTTATTTCTATGTTTTGTTTGGAATCACGAATGCAATATAGGCAATTAATGATTTAAAATTATAAATTTACTACAAAATCCAAATAAAATATTCAAGATAATGAAATTTTAGGGATTAAAATGTTCAAGACTTTAAAATTCACACTCTCACTTTCCTACATGGCCTTCAGGCCGGATTTTAAATGACTTGCATGCATGACTATCACTCGTCATATTTAATAATACTTCCATATTATGATTGATTAGCTCACTGCATCATATTGTATGTCTTGATGAGAAGCCCGCGTGCTTCTCCAACCCGACTGACTCAGCATAGATTTCTAGTTAGGTGGTTGTTTAGTCCATTTAGGGTGTTTGAAGGCTTTTGACCCGGAAGGGTGTAAGTCTTTTTTTTAGCGTTTCCAACTTTGTAGCTAAACCTCTATTTGTATTTTTTTTCTTTAGCATCATTATCATTTTGATGGTCATGAGTCTCACCTCTTGGAGCTCCACCTGATAATCATAGGATAGAGTTTTGTTCATTTGACCTAATGGCTACCGAGGTCCCCGTGGACGACGCAATGCGCGGATTGTTAATCGGGAATCTCTAAACGTGTTGGGTCAATTACCTTAACGATCAATTAGATTTAGAGTTCTAGTCACTTGAGATGACGGGTCTGTGGTACACTGACCCAGCTTCCTCTATCTTTTAAAATTAATATACCATTCATTTGTTGAGTCCCTTTGAGCCTTATCGTTCCCTGCGACTTCTTTGATGTTTTCTTGATGTCCCTGTTGCCGATAGGCAAAATGCCCGCTTGAA
Organism: Phalaenopsis aphrodite; assembly: GCA_003013225.1. Lineage (NCBI taxonomy): Eukaryota > Viridiplantae > Streptophyta > Magnoliopsida > Asparagales > Orchidaceae > Phalaenopsis > Phalaenopsis aphrodite. The sequence continues at coordinate 2,336,659 of NEWO01000024.1, read as the reverse complement.
AAACAATGATTCACCCTCTATAATTATAACATTCAAACCCTTTTGTATATAAATAGGGGTCATTTCTTAGTAAAGAGGTTACGCTTTTCACAATTTTTTCTTATGTTTATGCTTCATCCTGCTACACTCTATTACTTGATGTGTTTCCTGGTCACTTTTGGATTCAACAAGTCCAGATCTAGAATTACATTCGAACAATGCAAATAATACAACCAATACAGCACATACAATGAGTACAACGTCGAACTCATACTTTTTACAGCGTCTGGATGTAAGTCAACATCTAGACTTCACACGAAATATTTTTTGTCTAGGAGAGGACGAAATTGTTGTCTGCGTGTCAATGAGAAGATAATGTCATGAAGTATCACAATGTAACATGAAATTTATTAATTTTGAATGCACAAAAAATAAAGAGATGTTGGATTATAAAATTCTCAATAAATTAAACATCAAAAAAATGTTTTTAGGCAAGAAAAATGCATAAATTTTCCAAATCCCTACATTCCAAATACTCAAAATTGTTCAAATTAAATAACCCATTATATACTCTATTTTGTTAAATATATTATTGAAACATTTATAAACCACATAACATCAAAATTGATAATAACTTGCAACCATATAATCTATTAAATTTTTATGCACAGCCTATGAAAAAATTATAAGCAATATTTACATAGATAACACCCATTAACTACTTATTTACACATTTAGCACCTAATTCTTACCTCTTATACATATACCATATAAATCTTATATATCGCATAAAAAATGCATAAATTTTAATTAAAAAAAATGTAAAAATATATATTTTTAATATGGCAACTAACAAGCACGTGCAAATTGTAATTTAGGTATTTATGTAAATCTTCCAAATTAGAAAAATACATTTGAAATCTATTATTAAAAAAATGTCAAATTTACATGCATACCACACAATTCTTATATTTCTAAATTACAATTAATAACAATTTTGCATCATAAATGAGAATATATATTTCACCTTTAAAAAATAGTGGTGATATTTTTATGTAATATTTAAAATTTGTGTTTTATGAATAGTTAAATGTCACATATGTAAATACATAAGAATTATGTGACATGTCTGTAAATGCCCTAAAAAAAAGTCTAATTTACAGTGGAGAAGAAAAATGGCCGCAGCAGCGGAGAACAGGTGCGGTTGTCGTAGCGTCATCTCCCTTCTCTTCTACTCAAATTCCTGCTCCACCATTCTGATAGTCTTATCCCACCTTCTGTCTCTACCAAAATTCAACCAAGCTCCTTAAATGACCAAATCCACCTCCCCTTTCCTCCACAACTCCACCACCACCGCGCACATGAAGCAGCTACTCTATCGCCGGAGCTCATCTGAAAAATCCCACCTTTACCATCAACTCCTTAAGAAATACTACCGCTGGGTCCTCTGGTTCGCTCTCTCCCTCTACCTCTTCCTCTCCTCCTCCGCCCCCTCCTCCTTCCTCCCTTCCCCCATCTCCCGTCGCTCGCTCTCCCAAACGCGCACCTTCTCCTCCCCTTCCTCCGCTCCCCTCTCTCTCAAGATCTACGTCTACGACCTGCCGCCGGAGTTCAATCGAGCATGGCTCACGAACCCTCGCTGTTCATCCCACCTCTTCGCCGCAGAGGTCGCTTTCCACGAGGCCCTCCTCCACTCCTCTGTTCGCGCCATTAATCCTCTTGATGCCGACTATTTCTTCGTCCCGGTATATGTATCCTGCAACTTCTCAACAATCAACGGCTTCCCCTCCCTCCACCATGCTCGTCCTCTCCTTTCCTCCGCCGTCAACCTCATCTCCATGAACTTCCCCTTCCGGAACCGCTCTAACGGCGCCGATCACATCTTCGTTGCCTCCCACGACTACGGTGCTTGCTTCCACGCCATGGTAACCCCCTTTTTCCAAATAAAAATATGATTTTTATTCCTCTGTTTTCTGCAAAACAGGATACTTTCTTGTTTGTTTCTGGAATTCCGATCTTGCGATCCTCTTTTGTCTGAAACAGGAGGATGTGGCGATCGCCGATGGGATACCGGAGTTTCTGAAAAACTCCATCCTGCTTCAAACGTTCGGCATGATCACGCCGCACGCCTGCCAGGAAGCGGAGCATGTGGTTATTCCGCCGTTCATCTCGCCGAAAACCGGCCGCTGGCCGTCCCCTGAGACCACAAATCGTGACATCTTCGTCTTCTTTCGTGGCAAAATGGAGGTCCACCCGAAGAACATCAGCGGCCGTTTCTATAGCCGGTAAACAGTTCTCCAGCTCATAAAAAACCGATCTTTTCAAATAATTATATCTAATTACTACGTTGTATCAACACAGCAAGTTGCGAACGGAGATCTGGAACAGATACAACGGAAATCGGCGGTTCTATCTCCGGCGCCACCGCTACGATGGCTACCAATCGGAGATTGCGCGTTCAGTTTTCTGTTTATGCCCGCTTGGCTGGGCTCCATGGAGTCCACGGATCGTGGAATCCGTAGCGCTCGGCTGCGTTCCGGTGATCATCGCCGACGGGATCCGTCTTCCGTTCCCGGAGGTTGTGCGGTGGCCGGAGATCTCTGTGACGGTTGCCGAGCGTGACGTGGGAAGCCTCGAGAGCATACTGGATCGCATCACCGCCACCAAGCTTCCCGCGATTCAACGCCGGCTATGGGATCCGGCTATCCGGCGAGCTCTGCTTTTTAACAGTCATGGAATCTTTGAAGGTGATGCTTCGTGGAACGTTCTACGAGCTTTGGAAGCTAAGCTCCACGGGAGGTCATGGCGGCGGCGGCGGCGGCGGCCGGCGCGGTCTGGAGAGGCAGATCTGGATTCGGGGGTTCGGTGGGCGTGAGTGCTTGAGGTGCCCTGGTAGTGGGAATTGGGTTAGTGTGGAGGTGGACTCACGTGATAACCTGCTCTATTATATTGTAATTATTATTTTAAATTTTTTTCAAAAAAAAAGATGTTGACAGTGCTGCTACCTTGGAGAGCGCGTCTGATGAGTTGGCAGAGCGGGATAGGTTGAATATATATTAATTTTGTCGGTAAGAAACTGTTTCTTTTTAATATGCAAGTAAATATTTTTAATTTATTTAAAAGTTAGGATAATTACCTACTAAGCATAACCACATAAGCTAGGTAGGTCGAGCTGATTTCATCAGGCTAAAATCAACTAAGTTTAGCAAGTCAAATAGCAATCCCAAACATACAAATACTAGGAATGTTATAACACAGATCCTATTAAAATAAAAACAAATATAACATCATCATGTTGTATCATCTCATCTATGAATAGAAAAATAATTTCATGAATAAGACACCATATTTATTAATCATTATCGTTCATTGTTATTTCTCTCTCCTCTTACTTACGTTTTTATTCATGTTGTTGAATCCAAAATTATCCTTCGGTTACACCAAAGGAAAAGAGTGTTGAGCAGAAGAGGGAGGCAGAGTGAAAATGATAGTGAACACTAGAAAGCCCGTAACTTTTGTTCGAAAAATGAACCCCTATTTATAGTCATAGGGGGTACAAACTTAATATTGCATTTATTCCCCTTCTTTATCAGAGTAGTGGCATGAATTATTTTAGTATTTTACATAGCTTGTGAGTTTTTCCCGATTGACACGTTGTTACTGATCGAGTTGCCTTAGATCACTTTATTCGATTGTAGTTTTCCGGAATGGAAGCCAAAGGGCGAATGATCCGGTTGATCAGGGGTCCGATCACATGTATTCCCTCGTTATGAATGTTAACCAAACGGTTGGTCCTTCCCTTTGTCATTGAATTTTTTTGAGATTTGTGCTGCTCTTTTTTTTTGTACAGATATTTAATTCTCCGTTTTCCTTCTTTTCAAAGCTATGTTGTGAAAAGAACAAGTTGATCTTTTCACAATACAAAAATACATGAGAATAGAATCTAATTTATGATGATATAATTGTATAATAAATGACTTCTCTATATTTTTTATGTTTAAGGATGTTATAAATAGACCGCAAAAGGTTTAAAATTGTGTGCCATCTTACTTTCTTTCTCTCCCTATGTGGTACTTTCTTTTTGTGTGGGACTTCTACAATGGCGGGTGAAAAGGGTGCCCGAATCAACATCTCATGACAGGAATGTGTTAATTAGAGCCCTCTGGGGTATGAGAGCTTAGGCCAAGAAGGGAATGTGAAGAAAAGATCGACAAATGAGAAGCTTGCTGGAGAGATAAACTAAGAAGAGAGTGTTCAAGAAAAAGAAAGTTATTGACCAGGAATATCATATGGAATCCTTACTGTCAAAGCACCCATCCAACTTGTATCCAAAGAGCTAAAACCCTGACCGCCAAAGTTAAATAGACAACCTAAAGTGACTTGTTGCCCAAATTACCAAAGGGGAACTTCACCCTCCGGTCGAGGGACATGATAAAGCTGGTGAGGGTGAAGTGACTTTCGCTACATTTGAGTGGAATCAAATTGAGGGACAGAGTTTCACTTCTATCTTTAATATAAGTTTTCTCTTTTAGTATTGAATTTCAGTACTTATCCGTCAAGAGATGTCGGGGCCTGGATCAGATATCGACCAATGATGATGAGCTCCTTTGAGAGGAGCAAAAGTTAGATCACAAGGGTGGTCCTATTTGGACTCGCCAGGAGGCGGCCATAGAACTTCAAATGTATTTGGTTCTTTTGTTCACTGCCTCAATGAGATGGAGGAATACTTTGCTCAAATTGTGTTGCAGCCCAAAGGAGGTGAGGTCCGTGGCTAGCTGTCTAAATGAAGAGGATAGATCGAATAGAAGTAGAGGTGACTTCCTTGCTTGGAGAGTTTGTTGCTTTTCATGGGGAGACAACCGTCTTCCTGGAAGAGATGGTGCACCTCTACTTGGAACTATTGGTGATTCGAGAAGCTTGCTCTTTCTCTTATGTTCAATTAGTAATTGAGTGAGCCGATCATTTTAAGTTGGGGTGAGGTGCTATACAAGAGGTTGCTTCTATTGAGGGTTTGTCTCAAATGAAGTTTATATATCACATCAATTTTATAGTCACATCACCATGTCTCACGTTAGCAAAAGGGGTTTCGTATTCTCCATCTTGTATAAATAGGTGGACGTTGTTTTGAGATATACCTTTCTTTATCTTTCCTTCGAGTCGCTCGTCGCCCCTCCGTTATCTCCTCATGACGGGTCCATTACACAAGCAGTATGAGACTATTGATAAGAAAGTTGTAAAAAATATCATAGAAGTGGCAACAATCTCACTAATATTAAGGAAAGTTAATGTTAGGGGCCATGTGCCATAAAATCAGTTGTCAGTGTCTTTGGTAGTAGTAATTGGAAAGCAATGACGGTGATCTAACAAAGTTAGTGACTTAATGACTTCTTTATGATGATAGTTAGGTGGTGGTGGTTCGGCGATAGCAGTGGCTCGATGAAGTTGGTGGCTAGATGAAGGCGGTCAAAAAGTGGTAATGGTGATATGTCAATATCGACTACTCAATGGTGATGGCCAGGCCTCAGCTATTTTGCAATGGTGATGGTCAGTTGGTTGTGACATGAAAGTGGTGATCGTGGTCCAACGGCTGCGGTGTTTGGGCAGCGACAATTTAACATTGGAAGCAACCAGTTTGTGGTAGCCTAGAAATTGTGATGGTGGTCTGCAGTGGTGGTGGCTCGATGGCTATGGTCAGACAGTGGCGGTCTAAAAATGACGGTGACCAATCAATGGTGGCTAGGAAGTTGTGACGGTGATAGCAGCAGGATAGCGACGTTTTGATGTTGGCGTCGGTCGGTCGGTTACTGTTTAGTGATGTTGAAGTTTATAACCCTCAAGAGCTTGGAGGTCCTTCACCTTTCTCCTTTTGGTTTAAGTCCTAAGTTCCATCTCATGAAAGTGTGAGGTCTATTTGTAGATTTTATGAGTGACGCCATCTAGAAATACCGCTTGAGTCTAGACAATTTTATCATACAAACCAAAGTGATCTCTTCGATCAGATGGTGCTCTGATACCTAAAATCTTTTGTATCATTATTAAAAATTGATAAATAAAATAAACATAAAATCAACACTAAAATTACCAAGAATATCAATAAATATTGAATAAACTTCCAATACAAACTAGATCCCAAAATCAGACCATAGTGGGTGCACTGATATATTACAACAACATCCATCATATTCTCTCATTATCAACAAAATGTTGTCCTCAACATTCAAAATAACTAACAACTAAACAAGTATGGATAAACTGCATCATCTACAAATCATTCATATGACTCTCGTTATAAATGAATTTATTCAAAACCTAGCTCTCATACCAAAAGTCCGTTACGACCCAACTTAATGCAACCCATCATATCAAGGCAAGCCACATTTTATTTTTTAAAATTTTATAAAAATAAAGCACAAATATTATCAAAGTATTATATGACAAAAAACCCAAAATTTATTTGGATTATATCACAACCACAAACACACACACACGCGCACACACACACACACACACATACATACGTACATACAAACATACATACATACATGCGACACTCTTTATATAATATCTCTATTATCAAAATACAGACATCACAAAGACTATAAAAAATATAGATATAAGGAAATAACATATTTGTATTAGGTTCTCAATAGTAACCCAATAGTTTATACTCAACTTGAGTCTTACCCCCTTCCTTAAAACAACAAATGCGAGCAAAGCAGAGTGGGCAACTAAAGCTCAGTTGACCACTCAAAATTTACTTCATTTTTCAATGTAAAAATTAGGCATTTATTCAAAGTAAATAAATCAAACATAGCTGAAGATCATGTATAGCATCCATCACAGAGCGAATGCAAGAAATTGTAACTTTAGTAAGCATATGTCGAATAACAACATAAGTAACCTAATATCAAAAATATAGTAAAAGAACACTAAAAAAAAATTATTTCCTTATTTGACTTATTTTATTATTTTTCCTTTCCCTCTTATGCCTTCACTTTCGCTTATACCTCGAATTGTTCATATTTATCTTATGCCTTTCATAACTCTACTTTCACTTATACCTTCACCAGTTCATAAATTTTTAGGCGTATCAAACATAAAGATGAATAATTACATAGATGCATAAACTTTTATAACTCTACTTAATTGCACATAACATATAACCACCCAACCACAACCACTACCATTTTTCCTATTTTTATCATGTTTGCACATTTTTTTTGATACAAAATCATATAAATGTTAACAATTTTGATATATACCAAAATCATAATATGTTGCAAAAATTGGTACAAAACAACAGACACAACTAATAACAAAATTTGTGGGAAAAATCATCATTACATCAAAAGGTGCTTTGATGTTAAAGAGTTTAACTTCAATCTACTTAACAAGTTTCAAAATCTCCACCACTTAAGTAGTTGACCACCTCATCAATTTTCAACATCTAGAATTATCCACCTTATATATAGGAGGCTACCCCTACAGGTTCAAGTGGTGGCTCCCACCATGCAGCACATTGTATCATTCTAGGTTTAAGGTGTGACTCCCATGGCATAACACTTTGTTTTATATAAAACTTGGTTTCCATATTTCAGTTGGTGAAATGCTTGAATATCATTTGTGGTAGTCCAAACTCTCACTCATCAGGTTATTGCCCATTTTGGCCTAATGACCTCCCGATTTGCCCCATTATTGTAAGTTCCAAGGAGATCACCCATCATAAGAGTGATCTAGGATGAGCACACCAACTTTAGAGTTTCTAATGAAATTACATCTTTGCGCCAAAAGGCACCTTGATGTCTAAGAGTTTAACTTCAATCTATTTAAGTGGTTTCATTCAATGCACCTTCACTAATAGAATGATGTTTTTGAAAATGAAAGAAGTAAATTTCGGACGCCCCTGGCCCATAGGTTATTTTTTGGAATGACACACATTGAAGTGGAGGCTTCTTTATTGAGAGTATTATTTTTGTTAGACATTGAGTCGATGTTTGTGGAGTTTGCAAATGTGGAATTATTTTCCTTAAGTGGTGCTAAACTATTATGCATAAGGAATTTCATGAATTTAGAGTAAATGTTGCTTTTATCCTAGCTTTATATGAACATCTCACACACATATAAATTAAAAGAGAAAAAACTATAACACATAACACAATGAAAGTAATTTACTATTAGTGTGTAATTACGAAGATAAACCCTTGTCCCACAATTAGGAAAAAAAATGTTACAATGCTACACCAATTAAAACACTTATCCGCACACAATATACTAAAAACTTTAGGAGTCTAAAAAAGTTACCATATTATGAGGACGATGTTTGTAAGTAATTGTCGTATGAAGTTGTAACTGGATCTTTAATGAAACGTTATAAGTCATTGTATGTGATATAACTTTGTTTCATCATATATTATGATACTTTGTTAGAAAATATTCGTGGATATATCGTTATACAACAAACTTCATTGACAGAGGTAAGCAACGAGCGACTGTCGGTGATCAACGACAACCAACAAACGTTGGTCGGGGGCTAATGAGGCTAATAATTATTTTCGGGTCCTCAGTCCAAAACAACGCTGAAATTTTTCTCATCGTCATCCAAATCAAGAGCTGAGGTCTATTTATAGGCTATGGGGAGGGACATTTTGGTAATTTAGTGAATAACTTTCATAACCACATGATCAAACGAACCACGTTAATCCCACTTGAAAATATGAGTTTTTTTTAATGGTTTTACAACTCAATGACCTCATAATAAAGTGAGCTTAGACTCGTTGGATTTCTCTCGTTGATACACTCGATTTGACTGTAAGTAAATAAAATTTAGCGTTCATTTGACTATTTAATTGTTGACAAGTCTCCAAATATGCTTTAATGGATTGATCTGGATCTGTTTGGACTTGCTTTAGAGCAATTGTGGTATCATCGAGTTCATCTTGTCTAAATGGTAAGTTTTACCATAAACTTGCTGAAATCGGAGCTCTGGACAAGGTGAAACCAACCTCTTTTTTCGAGGGGAAAGGGGGTGGGGTGCAAATTGCCCTTCTAAACCCAACACAAGAGGGGCTAAGAAAACGAAATATAAAGGGTCTATTTGGGGCAGCTGCAGTTTATTGAATGATCTGCTGATAAGTTGATTAAAAATAATTTGCTGATAAGCTATGTGCGTTAGCTATTACATTTTTTTTTTGAAAAGCCAAACCGCTGTTAGAAAGCTGCTACCGCACCTAGATAGGTGCTGCGTGAAAACACAGTTTTTCAAAACACATAAGCTACAAAAACGTAGTTTACCCAAACAGGTCAGGTGCGTTTTCAAAACGCCACCGTGCCTAATAAGCTACCCCAAACAGACCCAAAATGATATTTTAAGAGGGCCAAAATTGAGATTTCAAGAGGAGCCCTCTTTGATCTTTAATTTGAATAAAAAACATTTTTGGTTTAAAAAATGCCTTCAGATTTATGTTAAATGTAAAATTAACTATTGACATATCAAAGTTTAATGTAATTTTAATTGATCACGGGCATGATGTGTACTAATAATTTTAAATATGAGCTAAAATTGCACAAATAAAATATCAAACGAGCAAAATATTACTGAACTCCCTCATATTGGACCGATCAACGATACCGAAAGATCAATATATGTTAAAATAAAGGGATAATTACATATATATATATATATATATATATATATATATATATATATATATATATATATATATATATATATATATATATATATATATATATATATATATATATAATATCCAAAATAATTATCTTTAAAAATACAATACTAATGTGATATTTTTGGACTATCGATGCATTTATAGGTGTCACAATCAAACTATTTAGAACATGATAAAAATAACAAATATGGCTTGGAGTTTTAACATGAATTTTGATATTTTAACAAGAACATAAAAAATGGATGAACTAGAGTACTAGATTTATAAATAACAATTTTTGGGTGCTATACATGGAAACAGCCCTAAAAAACTAGCGTGTGCTGGACTGAACTCGACACTCGATGATGAATCAGAAGAGTCTCCCAGATTCTAACGCTGAAACCCCTTAAGGCGCGGCGCGAGGCTACCGCCGTCCGGCGGCGTGCTTTTGCAAGGCGGCAATTATGCGGTCTTTGGTCTTCAGGGCAGCGAGATTCTGATACAATTCTAGCTGTGGAAAATCTTAATGCGTTGAGGAGGGTGGTCGGGAGGGCTTTCGAAGAAACGGGCGGTGGTGGTGATAAACGGCGGCATTCTTTTGCAGGTAGAATTCATATTTTTGGTTTTAAAAGCATCGAACTTACTTGACCGATTTGAGTTTGCATGAAAAAACCCCGAAGAAGTAAAGTTTCTGGGAATCTCATAATTTACATGCATAGTGCATGCTATCGGAATTAAAGTAACGCTTTGTTGGGTAACCGGATACTCATTGCAAAACAACAGAGTTCTGCTTCATGTCTTCTTGCTGATCTCGTGTTTTGTGTTTATGGGTGTGGCAGCCCGAACTCTCATCCATCGGCCAATTTGGCCTAGTGGCCTCACGGTTTTGTGAGGTTGGTGGAACTTCCGAAAAGGTAATCCATTCTAGGATTGCTCTAGCGAGAGAGTGCTTAACTTTGGAGTTTCTATCTAAAATTTTTACACCAAAATCCGCCTTGATGTTTAAGATTGTTTTCATTCTATTTAAGGGGTTTTAAAATCCATCCCACTTAAGTAACAGATGCTCATGTCAGTTTTTATTATCCAGAATCATACACCAAGCAGATAGCATTCAAGAGGCCACCCCTATAGATTCAAGGGGTGGCTCCCACGATTTAGCACTGTCCCATCTTTTATTCAAGAGGTGGCTCCCATGGCGTTACACTTCGTTCTGTATGACACTTAGTTCCTATTTTCCGAGCTCTAAGATCATTTGTGACAACGAACTCTCACCATCAAGGTATTCTCTGCTTTGGCCTAGTGGTCTTACGATTTTGTCCGTTGGTGTAACTTCCTAGGAGTTCACCCATCTTAGGAGTGCTCACATGCAAGCACACTTAACTTTGAAGTTTCTAATGAAATTTTATTGTTACACCAGAAGACGTCTCGATGTTTAAGAGTTCTTTTTCATTGTAATTAAGGGGTTTTTACAATAGGCGGCTTTTATAAATATTCTGGATGCTTCCTTGTTCCTGAGCGGGGGAATACTGAATGATGTTTGGTTTGTGATAGCAATTTCATATCTTTTGATTAATGTAGTTTTTTTTTAGTGTGGTTGTTTGATTTTTTGTAATCTATCTTTATTGCATGTTAAATTTCTTATTCTGAGAATGCTTTTTTTCTGTACCTTGATAATGCTGCACGAGGAGTAATAAGTGATTGAAACCAAGAATCTGATCTGTGCCCAATGATGCAACCATTTCATAAAATATGATGGCTGGCCTTATAAGTAGTTAATTCCTGCCTTACATTTTTGATTTGAGATTGTTCATAACTGAGTTATTATTAAGGGGCATTTACATCCATACCACACAATTCTTATGTATTTACATATCTAACACCCAAAGTTTAATATTTACATACATGCTACTTAAATCTTTAACATCCCATTAAAAGTACCACTTTACTACCCTTCAAAAGATTATTCACCTTTTGATGCATTGTATGGGAAACCAAGGTATTATGTATGTAAATGTCAAACTTTGAGTATTAGATATGTAAATACATAATAATTGTGTGGTATGTATGTACATTTCCCTGTTATTAAATTATGCAATTTGTCACACGTTATAATATTCCATTGTTGTCTGTTAGAGACCCACAATACAATACCTTAAGATCTTTCTGTTGTTTGGTACTCATGGCTTTTTAGCTCATCTAATGTACACATAAATCTCCTTCTCAAGCTATCAATTTTGACTTTTCCCTGATTTCATATCTACACTCTTTAGAACAGAGTCATCTTTTATCAACCTAATTAAGTTTACTATCATTTTTAGATATCTTTGAGCGAGGACATTGAGTTGAGTAGTCTTTTGAACAGTTCATGAAATTGAAGACCACGATTTAAAGATGCTAGTCTCGATGAATCCATTGCTATGATTTGAAGGTTTGGAGATCAAGTGTTAGGAGGTCATGATCATTGGACATGACGGCAAGTTATGTGGAGTGACGCCTTATGAAGCACCCGAGTTAATCTATGAGGATCTTCAAGAAGTTGGGTTCGCCAAATCATTTGGGTTGACTAAAATTGATTCTGTTCTAATGCTCCTAGAAGGTTTTAAGACGTAGATTGGGTGATAGCGAGGAAACAAAATTATGCGAGTTCGAAAACATTTGGAGGGGTATGAGGCTTTTGATGGCTGAAATCTGTTGCTGGACAACAAGAATGAACAATTTAACAGCTATCTGGACTGAAAATAACAGTCATATTGTGAAACACTGAGGTGCGAATGGCGAGGGGATCTTCCACCTCTTGCTGGGCAAGCTACATACACACAAATTGTAACAGGAAGTTGATACATCACTATGGAGAGAAGAAAATACGAGAATAAACTCTCAAAATATACATAAAATCAAGCTAATAGTTAAAACAAGCCAAAATAACCTCTATATAAAAGTTCCCTAATAGAAATTTTCCTAATTAGAAATAAAGAAATAGGAAGAAAAACAAAAAAAAAAGCTAAGAAATTTTGCTAAAATTGAAATGTGGAGTGTAACCTTGGCAGAAAGACATCTCTCAATCACGAGATGTTCCACGATCACGTGGATTCACACAAATGCAGGAGTTCGTGTACGGGGTGGGGGGGTTGCGTGGTGTTGGGGCGGCAAACTGAGAAGGTTTTTATGGTGCTAATCATTTTTTGTTACTTATTTGTTAGGCTGTTTTTTGCAATTAGGATGTCCTTTATTTATTCTAGATTGTCTTGTTATTATTACATTTTATTTGAATCATTGTTAGGATATTTTTCAAAATATTCTGTTCGTCAATTGAACATATTTGATTACATATTCCATAGCACTTTTTGAAAATAGAAGATAATTATATATATTTCATTAGAGAAAATTAATAAATTTGTTTGTATTACCTTTTCTATCCAAGATTATTCCAACTACTTTTCTCTTCCGGTGAACCAACACTGGCAGAATTCCAAGATCTTCTAGAAGCAAAGAAAGCCAATTCCTAGCCTAAAATTCATTTCTAACCCTAACCAAAGCTACTAAAATTAGTATCTCACTCTGCTCGTTTGCAAGATACAACCATCTTTAGCGCTCTAAACTTGTAAAGAAAGCCCTTAACCTTAATTCCATTGGCTGGGTGAAAATAAAATTATCTCCAGCTCCTCAGGCCTGTTCTTTTATATTACTCATCTCTATTTAAGAAGCCCAAGCTTTCTCCCTAATTCTTTCAATACTTGACCTTCAAAACAAGGCTAAGCACACAACTTTGATTAAACCCCATATTGTTAATTGCTGCCAAATATGAATTCTTAGGCTTAAAATCTTACTCAATGAAGCCTATCTCAGCTACACCAAAAATATTTAACATCCTTCACCTACATTTTAAAATTCATATTACCAATATTTACATTTTTGTATAAAGGAGCCAAAACTCGTTATTTGTCTCTTCCAAATCTCTTTGTCTAGGTTTTTGTGAATGCAACTCATCATTTTAGTTTGTTTTGAGCGAAATTGTTTCAAAAGATGGGTCTCACTTGTGGGAATATCCAATAAATGAAGAAGAATCATGATGAAAAGCAGTAAGCAAGTGAAGGAACCATAGATCTTTAAGTTGAAGTAAGATAGATAAAAAATATTGTCCATCAATGGTCTGTTGTGGCCTAAAGGAACCCACAGGAATGCATAAAGAAGTTCAAGGATCAATTGTAAGTATCTAATGTAAGACACACACGTTGATGACTTAATTAGTGTTGGCTGATTTGTAACCTGAGGATCTCAATGAAAAAGACTGGAAGCTTGAGTTTGATTGATACTGAAATTAACTCAAACAATAATAAGCAAACAAATACTATTACCGAAAAGCCAATAGACGGTTATAACTAACACACTGAAAGGAAAAATAACGACAGACACGACATACAAAGTCACAATAGGGTTCGGTAAAGGGGTGGTGGTTGTCGGCTATGGGTAGGGGTGTAAACGAACCGAACACGAACAAACAAAGCTGTGTTCGTGTTCGGTTCGTTTGAAATTTAGTTTGTTCGAAATAAGCTCGTGTTCGAAATTGTTCGTGAAGTCACTGTTCGTGTTTGTTTCTTAACGAACGAGCTGAACACGAGCTGTTCGCGAACGACGAACCAGTTTGACATCCCTAATATTAATATATATAAATAATATATCATATTAATTATATAACTTATATTATATAAATATATAATATCTATATTAGTATATTACTAATATAATATATTAATATATTATTATTATTAATTTATTATATATTATAATTTATAAAATTTATTTTTTTAAATATCTTAAAAAATATAAATATAATTATTTTAAATTATTTTATATTAGAACAATAACGATTCGAACATGAACGAACACATTACTGTTCGTGTTTGGTCCGTTTAACTAACCGAACGAAAAAAAATTGTTCACGTTCGTCTCGTTTACTCATCGAACAATCAAACACGAACTCATTGATGAAATGAACACGAACTGTTCGCGAACAATGAGTTTTTTTGACAGCCCTAGCTATGGGGTTTGGAAGGGGTGGCAAGTAGCATGAATGATGGTATGGGTGCTGGGATGAAGTATAATAGTGGTTGGATCTGTTTACTGGGAGTGGCAGAGAGTAGGGGGCGGTTGGACAACAGGAAAACAACAGGTCTGGTGTTTCCTGGATGGTGGCAGTGAGGAACGACAATTGGGAGTGATGCGGGAAGGTTAGAGAAGGGTGGAGGATGCAGGAAACATTGTAAGGGGTGTCTGACAGCTAGCAGGAGGACAATAATGGAACAACAACGAGACACTATTCTATGTGGTTGTAACAAGGAGGGCAGAGGGGGTTGGTTGGACATCATGAATTGCATAAAACAACAAAAGGAGGTTGTTCCAGGCGGCTACAACAAGGGGTGGCTAGGAGTGATGAGGTTGATGTGGTGCAAGGAAAGTCAGAGATAAATATCATCTCTGGAGCGAGATATAGCCGGAGCGCCACTCGACCTTGGAAACTAATCACCACTTTGGAATGAGATACAACCAGAGCACCACTCATTGACGCGGTAGTGGGAGACAACGCGAGAGCAGGAGGCGACGCTGGAGTGAGAGACTGGCACATCAACGAACAATTAACATGGAGACGGGTGTCTGTTGCTGGTCTGCAGCTCAGATCGATTTGATCCAACATTTGTGAGAGCCATTTGGTTCTTCCTATGAGAGAACCACCTCCTTCAAGTAGAAGGCCCGCTCTTATTTATATTATTATTTATAAATTTGTTTTTGTGAGAGTTTAGGTTAGTTTTGCATATGTTTTTGTTTAGAACTGTCGTCGACTGCTGGTGTTTCTCTTTTAGGGTTGTATCTGAAGGTGAGAAGGTACTCCGGTTGTAACTCGTTTAAAGTGGTGACCTTCTCCAAGGGTTTAAGTTGTGTTCAGGCTTTAGCTTGATCTCGTAGGGATATTTATCCTTACCCAACTCTTTGACCTACAACCGAAACACCATTTAAGCCTTGGGAGACAGTCACCACCTCGGACGAGTTGCAACCAGAGCACCTCCTCACCTTCGGATACAAACTTAACAGGGAAACACCGGAAGCTGAGGGTTGCCTTGAACAGAAATACAGGAAAAATAAACATAGAAATAAAAAATATATATATAGTTCTAGAGTAAAGAGCGGGGCTCGCTCCAAATAGTATGAACTCCAAGCTTGGAAGGATCCATCGGTCCCTCCTTGACCGAAACTCTATCGTGTTTGGGGCGAGATGTTTCGAGTCATTTTCTCAAGGTTAGGGGAGCTTCGACCCCATTCGTCGATGCTTTTATCTCCATGTAATTTGACGTCAGGCGGCTCCGTTGAAGGTGGCGGAGTTGCTGTGACCTCTCGGGATTGAATGCTCTTCGACTACTACTCAAGAAGCACCTGATTCCCACCATCAACCGCACTTTCTCCAAAGACACTTGAGGAGCTTTCCCCATTTGAGAGCAGTGATCCATATCGATCCATTCTTCCGAGAGCCGACTATTGAACCAAAGTGGGTCGATGTGTCACATATATACAATTGGATTCTCCCAAAATAACCAAATGTTGGATCAATCCACTCTAAAGTGAGGGTAGCCTGAATCTCTTTGAATGGTGATCTCCATGGCTGTAAGTTATCGAGCATGTTGTCCTAAAAATCTCTCTTTAATGGCTGTCTTGTATGTGAAACTTGCTCTTCTGTCTCGCCATCCTCTGCCATCATCAAAATTGATCATACTGGAGCTTCTTTGTTGGCAAAGGCATCTGTCATCTCAAACTCCACATAAGGTAAAAGGACCATGCACTTGCCATTTTTGGTAAAGGTTTAGGCATTTCTGAACCTGTCGTGCTGCTTCCTACGATCAAACTGTCACAATATCTATAACAAAAGATGACAAACATCCATCAACACTAAGTCGAACTATACCTGATCCTGCATCTGGTTCCACTAAACACCTGTTAATGCTGATCACGTCTCTTTCTTCAACCATGCTAGTGAATATGGCCAAGGATGTCTCTAATTTGTGATGCTAAACTTGTCCACCATATGTATGTCACATTTTTACTGCTACATCCATCGATGATGACGTTGCCTACTTTTCTCTTTACAGAGCAACGAGGTAGAATATATTGTGGTTAAGCCACTGCTACTCAGTCAGTGCCTTAGTCTGAAGGACTCATCAAATCACAAGCATATCACTTTTATATGGTGGAAACTAGTACTTCTCACCCTTCTCTTCAGCTATCTCTTTGCCTCTCAATTCCTCCACGACAACCTGCTCGGTGAATGACACAACTTAGTTCATTGGACAACTAGAAGTGATGTGTCCAAAACCATGACATTGAAGCATTTCCTTGCTGGTATTGCAGTGAACGTGCTATTTTTCTCATGCTTCTTATCACTTGGAGCGGCTCTTTCGTGCTCCTTACTTGTCTGTTCCACTCCCCGAGGCATGCTACTCCCGAGGTCTCAAACTGTGGGTGGTTGCCTGCTTTACTTCAATTGTCTCTCCACTTTCAGTGCTAAGATCTGCACGTCCCTCAATATCTAATAGAGTTGCAGCGGGTTCACATTACTGATGGCAGACTTTAGGCTTCCCAAGCATGGTTTTAAAAATAAGGCCGGATCGACTGGTTCAACCTTGAACCAGTCAGTCAACCGGTTCCGCCCAAGCTTAGAACCATTTTTGCATATAACCGAGATTGAACTGGTCAAAACCAGGGTTGAATCGATTCTATTTTTAAAGAATCGACCGGTTAAACTATTATTTAATTTTAGTATTTTAATTTTGATTTGATGGCAGAAATAAGATGTTTAAATTAAATATAGCAAAAATTTCATGTCTTCAATTTTTATATAGAATATATTCAAAATATTTAAAAATCTATAAAGTACAGGCACGAACACAGACTCAACACGATACAATATGACGACACAACATAATTGAAAAAAATAGAACACGATATGGCATAAACTCGTTTTTTATATTTAATAAATTATTAATATAAATATATATTTTTAGTATTTTCTATTAAAGACATCACAAAACAACCAATGCAATCGTCAATAAAATATTATAATCTTAGAAGTTATTTTTAACAATATCAAAATTACATTCAAAATATCAAAAAATTACTAAAGCACTTAATACCAATATCATCCATAATAAAATATAACAAAATAATTATCATTAATTGGAGTTAAAACATTTAGTAGTGGTGTCATCATTTGTGCTAGCTCTATTGCCCTCATCAATGACACATTCACCTTCATCACAAAAAACAATGTTTTTAAGCATGACTCATCAAGAGAAAGATGAGTAACTTCAAGGTTTCCAATATCCTCCATTGTAGCCAAGACGTCTTCACCAACATCCTATAATTTTGTTCCTCATTGAGAATATTGAGCTCCTCCTAGATAGAAGATAAAGATTAGTATGAACAAATACCAAATCTTCACCTCACTGCGGAGTAATTTTGTTCCTCTTAAGTGAATTAATAAAAGAATATGTACTTCAGTTTCTTTCAAAACAAGATGTATACAGTTGAGCCAATAATTTAAAATCTAAACTTTGCATTTGTGGGGAACTTGCTCCATAAATCATCTACCATTCCTTTCCATCCATAATAACTCTATAAGCTATGGAGTCATGATTAGAAAAGACACCAAATTAACAATAGATTTTTCTTCAATGTTTTAAAAAAACCTCTTTTAAGCATTTATTTCTCTCAATTGATATCTCCATGACCTTATGTGGAGTTTCACTTAGCCAAGTGTGACTATAATACCTAATAAAAAAATGCACTTATAAGTGATAAAATTAATATAAGTTAGGATTAATAAAGAATAAACATCAAATCAAATACTACTTTTAATTGAGAGAGTGAGCTAAATAATGAATAGGAGTGTTGCTTTAATCCCATCTTTCCACTAAAATCTCATATACAACTTTATAAAAATCGGAGTCTTCGTTGTCTCTCTTTCCCTCATGTAGATATATAACACATTTTACCTTTTCTTTCATAAAATCCACATATTGTAGATAAGGTGGAGATGAGGTTTATCAGTATCAAATAATCTCAACATGTCATACACATGTTCTGTAAAATCAATAACATAACTAATTTAATCTCACCACACATCATCCAAGATTTTTTCCTTCACAAATTTTATCTTGTTTATATCATCTTCACGATATATATTCCATTTGTCTCTGATTATTATTATTTGTAGCCCTTGTTTTATTGTTTTGAATCTTCTAAACAAGATTATACTTGATGCAAGTTGGGTCTCTGCAATGACCAACATTTTCAGCTTTACAAACTCATTGAATACTGATAATCTCATTGAATAATTCATAATAAATGTTTTTATAACATTGACATCTCTTATAATGTCAATTATTCAGTTGCATTGCTAATAAGTTGTCTCATTTTCTTATATATTTATTACACATATATTCTTCAATGCTAAGTTCAATGTATGAACAATACAAGGAGTACAAAAAAAATGAGGATATTGAGTCTCAATCAACACTCCTGCAGCTTTGCACACAAGTGATTACTTGAATAACTTTATTTGAATAACTTTATTTGAACCTACGTCCACAATTACTTTCTTCAATTTCATTGACAATATAGAACTTGTCTTTATATGCCCTATCACAGTTAATAACTTATATAAACATTGGTCCAGATTCTGTGATGCCCATGAAATTAACGAGAGGTCCTGTTTGCACATTTGTCCAACCATCACAAACTATGGTAACTTCTTTCTCATTCCAAGTTCCATTTATAAGCTTAAGCAGTTCTCAACACGTGCTCTCTTAAAAAAATAATATTGTTTTTAACAAATTATAACCAGGAGGAATATATCCAGAGATTGTGTTGTTAGCTGAAAATTAGAATGTACTAAAATAATATGAATTTTTTGCCAAATGAAATGCAAGAGCTGGATAATATAACATTCGAGCAATTTCTTAGTGCAAATAGTCTCTGTCTTGCAAATTAAATGCTCTTTCTATAACACTATTACCCGACTTTTTTCTTTTCTTATGATCATAGACATAACCTTCCACTCTAAATAAATGCCCACTCGATTGAGAGCTAAACAACTGATTAGAACTACTTTGTGAGGGGCTGGAAGAAGGAATTGGAACCTTCTTAAATGCAACATTTTTTTTTGTTCTGTTTTAACATCTAACTCTACATTTTTTGCATTTGTGTTGAAATCAATTTAGGACAAGCTCGAATACCAACTCCAGATTGTCGAAGCAGATGTGCTATAATCCTATAATATGTTCTCTTGAACTTTCCTTGACAAAAATGACACTAAAATTCTATGTTGCCTTCTGCACCGATTGATCCAAATTTCTTTAATTTGGTGACATGCCCATAATGGCTTTGTCTCGTTCTCAATGGGCTTGTTAAAATCACTTGTAGTAGCCATTATCCTATTAATCATTTGCAGAAAGTAGAAACATTTAAAATTCACACATATATATAATAAATAGTAAAAGGATAATGAGGCATTTAGATATATAATTCAACCATAATTTATGATCTACAACAAAAACGAAGCACCAAATTTTTATGTGGGAGGAAAAATGTCGGTGGCCTTTTTGTTTGGTTATTACATTACATATAGGCTTAAACAAGTTCAAACTTTATCTTAATACAAAGAGTTTGGTTCAACTCAATTATTATAAAATTGGGAAATTTACATACATACCGCCCAATTCTTATGCATTAACATCCCTAGCTCCTAAACTTCAATTATTTCATATAGACCACCTTCTCTATGCATAAAAATATGTATTTCACTGTTTAAACGTCAAAATGGTGGTCTTTTTATGTGAAATGAAGGATTTAGGTATGTATGTAAATGCCCCAAAATTGAAAAGAAAACACCATAATTTTTGTATAACCTTGCAATAAAAAAACTGTAATTTTTTTTAATAAAAAACTGCAACATTTTATATCCCGACTTCTGTTGAGAAAAAACGTTTCGCTCGTGTGGATCATCCCTTGGTTCCCATCGCCTCTCTGGATCGTCTCTAACTTAGCGTCAAAGGTCTGGATCATGGGGGAGTTCGTGTGGAACCTTTGTATTGTGCTTTGGTTGATTCCCTAGCTAGATTCAAAGCTTAAAATCGTGTTGAAGACTACCTCGCTTTGATTTCGGCTACTCGACGCTGGACGATGATGGCTTCCTCCCAGCTTGCTTCGACAGGTGACTGCAAGGCTTTGGTAAGACCACAACACCTTGCATCTTTGATTTTTTGTTTGACACTTTGGATTGGGCTTCACTGCTCGATTTTAATTCCCGTGTCTGGCGTCGAGCGGTGTCCGAGCCGTGTCGAGAGAGGTGTCCGGGAATTCAAATGTGTCAATACGCTTATTAAGTGTCAGACATAATATCAGCTCGTATCAGAGCATGTCTGTGTATGACACGATCTATTTGGGAGTGTAGGTGCTTCATAATAAAATATGTTATCTTAAATTAAAATATTATTTGTTAAATTATTAAAAATGATATTAATATATCATTATTCTATTTTCTAAATTATATTAAAATAATTTAAATATTTATTATATCATCCAGTTCAACGTTCGGTTTAACCCTGGTTAAACCATTGAGCCTTGAATCTTTACTTCTCCTGGTTCAATGTTCGGTCTGGTTTTTCACAATTTTGCTCCAAGTATTTGGCTATGGTGTGTTCCTCTGTCTTATTTTGCTCACACTTCAACTTAAGCTGCATAAATTTTGCAGTGGAGTTCTCAACTGATAGCTTTTACTGTCGCAGGTAGTAGAGCTTCGAGAAAATATCTTGGCGGTAGTGCAAGGGTAGGTACTGCCGCTGCATCTCCCGTTTTATCTTCTCCCAAGAAGTGATTCTGTCTGGTCTTTCTCTTTGTCTCTCCCTCTTCAAATACTCCCACAACAAAAAACCATTCTTCTTCAGCTTGATGGCTACAAGTTTCATTCTTCTGTCATTAGAAACCTTCTTGTATTCAAAGATCCGATCAACAGTCTTCATCCAGTCATGGATATCTTTTGGATTCATTCTCCCCTTGAGGTCCTGTAAGTCTAACTTCATTTTTAGATCTCTGTATCATCCAATAAGCACGCCATCTCTGTATCTTCTGACAGGTAATCTATTTCTATATGCTTCAACTGGCATCTCATTTATGTATCCTTTAATATGCATCTCATCTCTATATCCTCCAACAAGCACCTCATCTCTATATCTTCCAATGGGCACTTCAGCTCTAGGCCTCCATTGATAATGTACCCCAAAGCATTATGAGTTGTTTTTTTCTCCACTGGAATTTTCCTTACGGAAGGAATTCAGGGGCTTTTCTTGCTCTCCTTCACAGATTTCACTATTACGATCAATAATAATCCCACCCTATAGTTCTGGGTCTTTTTCTCAATGGCATCGAGTTGATGCAGTCTTGACAGATTAGTTATTGTATGTCATCCACAGTAGATTCCTAATCAGATTCTAACAATTGTCTTAACGGTGGCATGATTGAGATTTCAGGTATAGGTAGGTGGAAGGAGGGAAAATAAAATTTTTGGGGCTTGATAAGGGGGATTTTAGAAACCTTAGGATAGAACTAGGGTTAAAGTAGCTCTGATTTCAAATGATACATGATCTAACCCAAACCACAACAGAACAATGATATTATTGCTGAAATTCAAATAGACAATCATGAACAATCAACTGAGATAGGAAAAAAACAAGGTGGTGTCTGCGGTTGGAGGAGCGAGAAATTTAGAGGTATGGGTGGTTGAAGGGTCAAGCAGCAGCTAGGGGAAGGCTGACTTACGTCTAGACACTAGCGAGGAAGCCGGAAGGGAGGTGGGAAGGTGGCGACAACAAGGGTAGTGGGGGTTGTAGTGCTGTCTGGCGGATGGACACATGTTAAGTGGTCGTGAGGGAGTCTGGGAAGGGTGGCCGTAGGTTGGGGCGATTAAAAGGAAGGCTGGGAAGGTAAGGAGAGGGGAAAGGAGGTGGCAGGGAATTGCGGGCAGCAGGAAAAGTAGTGAATGTGCTGTTTTCTATGGCGACAACAAATACGGTGAGGGTGGAGGTGAAAGAAAGGTTGTGGGAGAATGGAAATTGAGGATGAATGTCCCTGCTGGATCGAACTACAGCTGGAGCACCATTTGAGCCTTGGGAGACAGTCACCGCCTCTGACGAGTTATAGTCGGAGCTCTTTCTCGCTTAAGATACAGTTTTAGCAGGGAAACACTAGAAGATGGTGGCTGTCTTGAACAAAAATTTACAAAAAATCGACCTAAACACACAAAAATAATAAATAGATAATCCTAGGGTAGAGAGTGGGCCCCGCTCCAAATAGGAGGGAACACTAAGCTTGGAATGCTGGTTGGTCCCTCTCTGTCCAGTCCGAACCAATCCTCTGACCGCTATTCCCCAACTCTCTGGGGCGAGATGCCTTATGTCACTGAGAGTCTTGATGCTTGTGTTTGTGGGGGTCGTTGACAACAAGTCGTCTTTGATTGCCTAGGTTGCTTTGTTGTTGATTTTTGGGAAAACTGAACATATTTCTATTCCTTTACCTAAAAGGGAAAAGATCCTAATATGGGATAGTTGAGAATTGATGAGATTAGAAAGACATCAATGAAAATACATTTGTCTTGAATGCAACAATGTTGAAAAGTGGATTTGTTGAAGATTTAATTTATCCTCATTGGGGTTTGCAAGAAGTCGTCCACCAATGGCATTGGGAAATTGGTCAAAGTCGACATGAGAACTTGACTTGAGGGTTATGTTGGGAGTTGACCAAAGTTTGAGAATGGGATATCGACAACTCCATTGGAGAATGAATTTTGCTTGAAGATCGAGAAAAGGAACTCAACAACATGACCAAGTAGAACTCAATGACAAAGTGTAGAAATGAACTCAGCTTAAAGGGTGAGGAGAACTTGACAACTAGTCCAAGTGGCAACTTGGCTTTGTGTCTTAAAATGGAAGTCTTTGGCTTACGGTCGGGAAGGAAGTCATTGGCCAAAAGTTGAGAAGGGCTTAGATTGCATTGAGGGAGCCATCAACTATTTGAAACTTAAAATCTCCTTAATGTAAAAGGGCAACAAGAGAGTCACTGGCTAGTTGGGTTCTATTGTATCTGTTGTATTTGTCTCGGTGTCAATTGAGAAGACGTGAGTTAGTGGTATTGCTCCTTTGATTGCTTGGAGTTAGATAACAATTATGTAGTTTTTTTCATTTGGTTGGTTGTATTTTGAAATCAACATGGGATCAGATTTTATGCTCACAATTACTTCAAAATCCCAAACATATGAAGATTTATCTTTGATCCAAACATTGAGTGACAACAAGAACAACAACAAGCCTTTATTCCACTAAGTAGGGTTGTCTACATGAATCCTTTTTCTCCATTACATCCTCTTGAGTTTCCTGTTTTTATTTAATTCTAATAGATTAAGATCATCTTTTATACAATATGCCCGAGTCTTTTTAGGTCAACTTTTTCCTTTTTTAACATAAGTTGGATCTAAAATATCCACTCTCATAACCAAATCAACAGATAGTCGACGTTTAATGTGACCAAATCATCTAAAACATCTCTCTATATTCTTGTCCGCCACTGGTGCTACATCAACTCTATCTCGGATAAATTCATTTCGTATTTTGTGTCTAAGTGTCAAGCCACTCATCCACCTAAACATTCTCATCTCAGCAAAACTTAACTATCCACCAAAACATTCTTATCTCAGCAAAACTTAACTTTGTTTTATTTTTCTATTTTAAAAGCCAACATTCTGCGCTATAGAGCATTGCAGGTTTCACCACCATCTTATAAAATTTTTTTTCCAGTTTAAATAATACTTTTCTATCACACATTAGGACCGATGCATTCCTCCACCAACTTGATTTCTACTAATAACATTCCCATCTATATCACTATCACATTGAACAATATACCCTATATATTTAAAAAGTTCACACCTTTTATTGATTTAATTGGCCGTAGTTACAATTCTGCCACTAGAACCACTACTACTAAAATTACACCAAGGTACATCCTCCTGTAAATGCCTAGTAAGAGCATCGATAACTAAAACAAAACGATATGGGCTTAAAGCCGATCCTTGATGTTATCGAACTTAAATAGAAAAATTCTTTGTCAATCCTTCTATTCTAACACAAATAACAACCCTTGTATACATATCTATAATGACTTGAATATAAGTCATATCAACACCTTTCTTCTTTAGAACTCTCCAAAGGACTTCTCATGTAATCTTATCGCAAGCTTTGTCTAAATTAGCAAAAATTATATGTGGATTCTCCTTATTCTCTCTGCACTTCTCTATCAAATCTCTCAATAAATAACTTCTATTGTAGACCTGTCGTACATAAATCCAAATTGATTATGAAAAATCTTTGTAGCACGTCTTAAGCTATGTTCAATTACCCTCTCCCATAATTTTAAAGAACAACACACCAACTTAATTTCTTTATAATTTGCACACTCTTGTGCGTCTTATTTATTCGTAAAAATGGGGACCAATATACTTTTCCTCCACAACTCGAGCATCTTTTTTGTTTTTAAAATAATATTATGGAGTTTAGTAAGTCAAGAAACTCCCAAATCTCTTAAATATATTTACACTTCAATTGAGATATCATTAGGTTCTAATGATTTTCCACCCTTGGTTTTATTTAAAGCTCCCTCAACTTTCTTTTTTTACTAATGTGATGATAAAAATAAAATATTGTATTATTATTAAGGATATTAAAATCACTAAGATCGATTATATTTTTAAAAACTTTATTGAACAGTTTATCAAAATAGCTCACCCACCTATGTTCAATATTTTTCTCTAAGAAGAAACACTTTCAGTTTCATCTTTAATACATTTTTCTTGAATTAAATATTTACTTTTTTTTTCTTTTGTTTAACTAGTTTATAAATACATTTTTCACTCTCTATAGTATCGAATATGTTATAAAGTTCACTAAAATCAGAATTTTTAGCATTACAAATTATTCTCTTAGTCACCTTATATTTTTCCTTGTTATTTAAGCTGTTACATTTAAACCAATTTTTATAACACAACCTTTTATATTTTATCCTTTTTTTGTACATTATTATTCTATCACCAATTATTTTTATTTATAAAAATTTTTATTTTGATTATCCAAATACATCTTTTGCTACTTGTTTAATAGTATTGATTATTTTATCTCACATAGAATTCGTTTCTTCATGAACATCCCAAATCTTAAAATTTTGAAGTTTACTTATAAAAATAATTTTAATTATTTTTCATGTGCCCCATTTAATTCTATGACAATGTTTCCTTATATATTTTTATCTCACAACACTTCATCTTAAAATCCCAAGCTAATAATTGATGTTGAGTACTTAAATTTTCACTTGGAATGACCTTACAATCTTTACATTATCGATGATCTCTTTTTCTCTTATGAAAATAATAATGTTTTATTAGACCTATTTTCATAATTAATAATATGCTCATCTATTTTCTTAAATAAAATATTTGCACTAACAAAATCATACGCCAAAGCAAAATCTAATATTCTTCAATCTTTTTTATTAATCACTTCAAAACTGTAGCCACCATGAATATTTCTAAAATCTTCTACCATTCTATCAACATGTCCATTTAAATCTCCAATAATAATTCTTTTTTCAGGAGGTATTATTTGTATTAATTTTTCTAGATTATTCATAAATTTTTCTTTAGAACCTATATCTAAACTTAATCGAGGAGCATAAGCACTTATAACATTAAAAATCCTAGTATCAACAATAATCTTTATGTGCCATAATTCTATGTCTAATTCTAATAGTTTTTTATAATATTATCTTTCAAACTCTTTTCTATAATTACACCTACACCATGTTTAGTGCAACTCCTACATGAATACCAAAATTTAGAATCTAAGTTATCAATCTTCTCAAACTTTTCTTGAATTCATTTAGTTTTTTGAATACATAAAATATTTATCTTCCTATGAACCATAATATTAACTAATTTTATTAATTTTCCTATGAGAGTACTTGTATTTCGAGATCCTATCATAATATTAGTTTCATGGACTAACTTCTTTACCTGCATCTGTCAGTACTGTGGGAACCCTTGTTTATTTGACACTACAACTGTGTGCCAATATAGCGGCCCTTGCACATTTTGCACTATATCCAGGCCATATAACGCGCCGCTTCAAGAGAAAGCCCTAGCATTTACACAATTATTTAAAGTATTCATGTCATGATTTTTTCGATAAATTTTATGCTGGCCATCGACTACCTTACGTAACTCTCCAGTTTTCGCATTCGGAGCTTGAGACCCGGCAATGACAGTGTTAAAGCGTATTTTCATGCTACCAAATGCATCCTTAGTGGAATTGAATCAGCAGGCATTTAACTGATTTACTTAATGTACTGGAATATGCAGGAATAAGGACGCCTATATTAATTCTTTCTAGAACCCGCATCGAAGGGAAGTTTCATGCATTATGTTGGTGTTTGAATCAGGGGGCAATTGCATGTATTCTACCGAATTTTTATGGATTTAAGTATCTAACTCCTATACTTTTTTACATTCATAATACCCAAGTCTTTCATATCACATATAAAAATGCCATTATTTTAACTTTTAAAAGGTGAAATGCACCTTTTTCATACATAGGTAAGGTGACATATATGTAAAAATTGAAGTTTGGTGTTAGATATGCGAATACATAGGAAACAGGTGGTATTTTTGTCAATCTTTCTTTAACCAATGGAGTGCTGCAACAGACAGATTTGGCCGTGAAGTGATTTTTGTTCCCCATAACTATCCATGAAGAGGCTTCTGTTAGACAAGCCCTTTTACAATAGGAGTATTTCTTAGGATTAAGCTGGCTATTCTATATTTGATTTTGCCATCTTTGTACATACCGGCTCTTTAGAAATAGTACTTATTTTATTTAATATTCATTTTTTGTTGGCTCTTCATTTTTTCCCCAAAAGCGGTTGTCTGCTTCCCATCTTAGTCTGGCTACTAGAAAATATGCACTACATTGTAATGAAACTTGGCTTTGTTACTTCCCATTCTTTAAGGAGCTTTCATTTGATTGGACTTCTGCAATCCTCGATGACTTGTGCAATGAAACCTCCTTATTTTCTTTATTACATTTGTACAAATTCTTTTTCCGTGTCTTTTACTGCAGATTATTAGCTTCTTCTGACCGTTTTTATCTTACTATATTATATCACTTGAAATTATTTATTCAATATGACAATTTAGGGAAACATATATTTTTCTGCAGGATGTATCCTTCAAGTTTTAAGAGAATGAGGTTAGCCGAACAAATCATGGATTTCACCGACCCCTTTGCGGTAGCCAGACATATTGATGAGTTGAATGAGGAGAAGTATGGGAGTGCCACTAAAGAATATGAAGAAGTTCATGCTTGGAGAATGAAATTTATAAATCTTTTACCTCCCTATCTTATCAAGCCTTGTTCCAATTCAGAGCATCAGTCATTGCAAATCTCTCTAAGTTCTAATTCTCAGCCCTCTGGTTTATGCAAAAAAGTAGATTTGGTGCAAAATGTTAACAAATCATTGGTCGGGGATGTTATTGAATTGGATAGTGATTCTGATGCTGATGGTGTGAATCCTACCTTCACCCAGTCTTATCAATACGAGAAGCCGATTTTTACGCCAGTTGTTGTAAGACAGCCACCTTCTATTCAGTACGAGAAGGTTTCTTTTGGAGAAAAAGTTGAAGTCCAGATCAACAAAAGTCCCAAGGTAAAGCACATTTTTAATTTTTGTTTGTATTTTGTTGTAATATGCATGCCAAGTCAAAATGATACCTTTCTCTCCAATTTTAATTTGTTGGCTTTAAATATGACAGTTATTTATTTTAGTTATACTTTATTATTTTATTACATGTCTAATGTGATTTGTTAACAAAGTAATTTTATTTTAACTTTTCAGCATATCAAGGTTTTATAGTTTTTTTTATATGCTATAAATAGCAATTGGTTCTTTTTTTCATCTCCCTTTGTATTGAATCTTCAATTTTTAAAGGAGGGAAATAGCTGAAAAAATCACAACTATTTCTTTTTTAAAATAAGAAAGGAATATTCCCATTCCTTGTATGGACTAGCAACAGTTGAAGGTAGGATAGTGGCGGGCCATCTTAGGGTGGAAATCTTGGGCTCGTAGGCATGTTAATTGCGAAGGTTGGCAAGTACAGAGCTGCCGCAGTGGGGGCTCTCTCAGATTGCTTACATTGTTGTTTTGCACTTTAGGAATTGAAGGTTGGATAGTTGCGTGCCATCTTAGATTTGAAATCTTGGCCTCGTGGACATGATGAACTGCAAAGGTTGTCGAGTATGGAGCTTCCGCAGTGGGGGCTCTCTCAGATTGCTTACATTGCTGATTTCCACTTTAGATATGGATGACGGTCTGAGCATCTTTAGTAGGCATTTGCATTATTGTTTCTTAGAGATTTATTTCATCATCTATTGTTAGTATTTTTTTTCTCAAGTACAATTGCTTTCATATTTTTTTTTTTTTTTTTTTTTTTTTACTTCATAGTTTTACACATTGTAAAACTATATACGTAGAGATATGTTTTGGCCTAATAATACACGGATCATTTTATTCTGTTATTCTCTATTTCTACCATAGGTTTTATCTAAGCCTTATCAGGTTTAACAAAAGAGAGATCAGTTATCCCTTTACCTTACCAAGTCATAATGTCATTATGGGAATCTCTATGGGGCACTTACCGGTCATTTCCTATAAACTACTTCATAAACTAATTGGGAAGAACATCTTCCAATGTTCTCACACAATTTATAAAATTATTCGAGGAAGAAGAAAAATTGGATGCCTAAATGGCACCATTCATTAATTTAAAGCGATCAACCCTTTCTTTCCATATCAGGATACCTTATAATGCATTGGATTATCAAATACATGGAAGAACGTATTGAATCATTGCACTTCGTCTATAATACTGCACAACCATTCTGGGAGAAAGTCAACATGGCTTATTTTGATTTGGGAAGTTTTGCTTAGTTCTAAATTATGAGTTCAAGCTCGTGACTCAAGCAATGGAGTAAGAGTATAACATAATGCTCCACCACTCATAAAAGTTTGGCAAGCCTAAGTTATCTCTGAGCCAAATAATTGATGCACGGGTGCATCAAATTTGGGTAGGAAATAAATTCCTTATGATTTCTTTGTTTGGTCTCATAAAAAGTTTTATAAGGTGTACCGAAGAATCCTAGTGATTCGTCCGACTTCATAAATTTAAAAAACAATTTGCTAAAGTTCTAAGGAAGAAATGGACGAGAATAATGTTTAGAGATTCCAAAAACTCAGTTATAAGATAGTTATAAGTAATAACTAGATATTTCACTCAATTATAAGAGGTTATTCTTATAATTGATGAATTCTATCATGCCATCAGAAGTTTGGAGGAAAACTGAACAGATGACCCAAAGCGTGGAATGTGTGGTGATCTTTGTTTTGATATGTATAAGGAGATGAATCACATGAGAGAAATTTATTGGAACTTAACGACAAACCAACAAGTCAAAATAATCTTGAAAATCATCACAATGACACTCTTGCTTATTAAACTAAAAGCGAGGAAGTAAAAAAAAAAGGCAGTAAAAACCTTGGTTATATTTTTTTAATCAATGAACAATTGGAAGTTCTAAACAAAGTACTTCTGAAAAAACCTGCCGATTTCTCCCTTCTAGCCCACAAAGTTGCTTTTTCTCATGCTTTTAATTGTACTAAGTAATGCCATGAATCTTGGATTATTGACTTAAGAGCATCACATCACTTGATAAGTTGGGCTTACATATTCTCTGCTTGTACTTCTTCCATTGGAAACATCAAGTCAAAACTTTGGGTGGATCTTAATCCCTTACTGTTGAAGAGGGACCTTTCTATTGAAATTTGAGCTTTGTCTAAATCCAATCATCTATCTTCTGGATCTATTTCATATATGCTAGCAAGATGGCAAAATAGTGCAAGCTTAAAATCACATTCTTATTAAAATTTTGAAAATTTCAGGACCAGAGACCTTGAAGAGCTTTGGTATTGTTAGCAAATTTAATGGTCTGTACTATTTTGATAAAGATTCCAAACGAATAATTATGCACCTGATTTCAACATGACTTTTCTACTCATAGAAAAGGGATCAAAATATGTGATGACATTATAGATTAGGTTCTCCCAGCTTTCCTTATCTAAAAAAACCTTTTTTTTGTTTGGTGATAACTATATTGTTCATTGTTAAATCTGTCAAATTGTCAAACACTGAAGAGCTAACTATAAACGAAAACCATATAAATCCACCATACCTTTTTTTACATGTCCATGGTGACATATTTCATATAGATCTTCAAATCTTAAATCCAAACATTTGTTAATCACCTTTAATGATATCGGCTGCACATGTTAAAGGATAAATCTCATGTTGAACAAATTTTTAAAACTTTCATAATATGATTAAAAACCAAATACTTTGTTGAATTTCAAATCCTTGTTATATAGTAGTTTAACCACATCCCTGGGAAGTTGTTAAATTAGAATGATATTACCTATTAAAGTTTTTGTCACAATACTCAGTAAAGTGACATTGCTAAACGAAAAGTCATTTCTTAAAAGTTGCTAAATTTATTATGTTCACCACTATTACCTATGATATTATTTGGGTGATGCCATTCTTACTAGCACTGTCTTGTAAATGGGTTGCCTATGAATATATTTTAGTTCAGAACTCAAATTGACGTGCTTTCAACGTACTTTAATTCTTTTACTATTTCCATTCTTCCATGTCAAGTCTTTGGGTTGCCTTTGAATATATTTTAGTTCAGAACTCAAATTGACGTGCTTTCAACATGCTTTAGTTCTTTTACTATTTCCATTATTCCGCGTCAGGTCGTTGGATGCACTATATTTCTTTATAATCATGACCCCAATAGAAATAATCTTGATTTCAATAGGATATTATAGGGCAAATCAAATGATTTATAAATTTAATTCTTCTAATATAAATAATATTTTTATGGATGTCACATTCTTTAGGAATCAATTCTTCTTCTAGAAAAGCTCTCTATAGGGGAAGATAGAATAGGAAAGAAAATTGTAATAGTATTTATTTAAAATTCTCCAACTCATTAACATCATCAACTTTCTTAGACCCGATGACATTGATGTTATTAAAACTCATCTTTAGTTGATTCTGTAATATACTATTGAACTACATGTTTACTCTCGAAGGAGGAATCTTAAAAGAAATGAAAACACTTTACCTGGTAAAGCTTGTTATGAATTTTATATGGATGTAATAAATCCCTGAACTTGTCTAGTTATATTTCTATATGTTATGTGATAGGAGAATCTATTTTTCTGAGAAAATTAATAATTGGTCTCTAACCATGCAGATATTAAAATTGTAGAGGTGATAAAAAGGCTCTTAATAAAATAGAATGCATAGAGACTGTTAAAGAGAGTATGAATGCTCTTAAGTAAAGATAAACAATAGAAGTTATTTAAAAACCCAAGGATGCCATTCCTGTGGGATCTAATTGGTCTTCACCATAAAATATTGTTCAAATGGATCAATCGAAAGAGATAAAGAACATCTGTTTGTAAAATTATTCACACAAACTTATGGGATCAACTATTTTGAAACGTTTGCTCTCTTTGATGAAAAAATTCCTCCCTTTCTTATAGCCATAAAGCTCTTTCTTTCTCTCTTTTTAAACTGGACATTTTCTTGAGGTATTTCTAGTCTCTTCTTCTCAATTATATTCCTCTTGTTTACTTTATTTTTTTAGATGAGCCATCTTCTGGAGAAGCAAAAAGAGTAAGAAGGATCTACATATGATTTTTATTAATATAGAAAAAGTTTATGATAAGTTTCAAGAAAAGTTCTTTGGAGAGTTCTAGAAAAGAAATGTGTTGATGTTAATTATATTCAACTCATTAAAGATATGCATACTAGAGCTGTTATGGTCTTCGTAAATTCGAAAAGCGCTCGGGACTCTTGTTGAGAGCTCAACACGATGCATGTTAAGTTCCGGATTGAATTTTCAGAATGCAGATGAGATAGTAGATAAGACACTGCTCGGGGATTTCACTCTCAATTTGCGAGGACTTTAAGATTTGGAGTTCGAGGTTTCTCATAGATGCAACCCCTATGCTTAATTACCTCTCCCAAAAAATGGGAGAATAATTTCAATTAAGATTAGTCATTAGGCGCTAAGTATTCAAACTTAGCATATAGTAGCAACAAATTTTAAATTTCAAATTATAAAAGTTAACACCAAAAGCTCAAAGTGGATGGTGGGGGAAATGACGATGAACCAGATCAAAATCCTATGTTTTCATCATCTCGGATTGTCATGGTCTTGAGTCTACTTAGTCAACGGAGGTAGTCAATTCAACCTGACAAAATGATCCATGTCAGCAGTCATAGGTTGCTTCGTCCAAGGACCTTGTAGACTTGGGGTGAATGCTTGTCCAAGGAGACTAATCTAAGTCGATTTTAGCTTACAAAGGGTTTTCTGCCATATCAAATATATCCTATGATTCAATAATTAAAAAAAAAAAACATCTGTCATTGGGGAACATATCAACTACAGCTGTGACCGTAATATAATAGTGTCATTTGACGGCAAACTATTCGGTCAGAGGGCTCTGATCGTAACCGCCTCTTTGTGGCGCCATTTGGCGGCAAAATCACGCTGATAGAGGACTCAGGTCACGTCCTTACTAACGTAAAATTCATTTTTA
The DNA here is from genome assembly GCA_003013225.1 of Phalaenopsis aphrodite. Classification (NCBI taxonomy): domain Eukaryota; kingdom Viridiplantae; phylum Streptophyta; class Magnoliopsida; order Asparagales; family Orchidaceae; genus Phalaenopsis; species Phalaenopsis aphrodite. The sequence goes on along the minus strand of NEWO01000024.1, from coordinate 2,303,147 downwards.
GCATGAATTTAGTAATACACTTGATATGACATTGACTCTTTCAAAGCTCGACTCAACATTAGATTTGTCGTCTCTACAAACGTTGCAGAAGGTGGATAGATTTTTGCTTTAAACATTATGTTGTAAATTTGTATTTAATATTATATTATATTTTTTATGATTTAAAATATATTTTATTTTATTTTTATAAATAGACCCCTCTCGTTGAAATATACGATCAACATGGCCATCATCGAAGAATTGACATTTTCAAACCCTGTCGACTCTCACCTGCTTACAGAGGATCGGGTTCATAGTATATATTATTATGAGTTTTGAAGATAGTCTTTGATTTCTTATTTTGATAGCAGATCCCTCTGGTTGAAATCTTCAGTCAATTTGGCCATCATCGAGGAATTGATTTTTTCGAACCCTGTCGACTCTAACCCCTTTACAGAGGAACAAGTTCATAATACATATTATTTGATTATATTTAAATAATTTTAAAACTTAATTCTGAAAATAAACTCATTTGGTTGAAATCTTCAGTTAACTCGACCATTGTCGGGGAATGATTGAAATTTATATTTTATTAAGAGCACTTGTCTTGTCAACTTCAATCCTTTTGAGGGAAGGATCAAACTGGCTCAGCGGGGCTCAATCTTGTCGACTCTGGTCCATGTAAGGAGGATTGGATTAGCCAAAGTAGGGGCTCAATCTTGTCAACTCCGGTTCTTGTCGGGAGGAGCATTGAATTGGCCAAAGTGTGTGACTACGACCTAGCCTTAGAGGCAAGGTAGCCCGTTGCACGCTTAACATTGTTAGACGTATAAGCTTGAATATTTATAGGCACGTCGAAGCACATGCGTGCACTTCATGCTTGTTAATTTTGATCGACTTTTAGGGGGAATTTATTATTATTGCACGAGTGTAAAGTCATTATGATTTGTGCAAATATTTTCATTTAAGCAAATATTTAAATCCCTCCTAAAAGTCATTATGACTTTTAGTGGGGATTTATTATTATTGCTCGCGTAGTTGGGATAGCAGATACGGTGGCAAACATATGCAAAGCTTCGCTTCGATTGCCTCAGTATAGCCTTCTGTTTGTTTTTAGATGCTTGTTGCAAATCTAATGGCGAATATATGCAAAGCTTCCCTTTCGCCTTGTGTCCCCTTTTAGATGCTTGTCGCGATCCGATGGCGAAGTAGATGCTCTAGGCTGTGATTGCATATTTGGAATTATGTATCTCTCCCATGTTTTGCTCTCATTTGAATGTTTTAGTGGACCCCCTGTAGATTTCATTCGAGCTTGTTAATGAGTCGGCGAGTCCCTTGTGAGTCGTGTATATTCAACTTATATTTAATTTAGTGCTTTTTTGTGATCAATATTCACACAAATTCGACAGCATTTTGGCAGCCTCCCGAATTCATCCTGGTTTAGAGGGACTACATTGGGGGTCCGGTTCTGCCCGTCACGCCAAAAAAGGCGTGTATGCTTGGCTTGAGGATCATAAAGACCTGTATCTCGCCACGCAAATAAGTATGTGTACGGGTCTTACAAAATGCACCAGGATCCTTCGCCACACTATGAAAAGGTTTACAAGTGTCATCCGTGCAATCTCTGCAACATATTTTCCCGCTGCGTCAAGAAAGACATGTACGGGTACTTAATTTAGAATTTTTTATTGCATCTTGATTGTCGCGTGCGAGCTTCGTCCCACCACATAGAAAAGCGTGTATAGGGCTCCCTTCGATCTGTCAAACAAGCCGAAATAAATATTTCTAGAGCTTTTTGATTAGTCCAAGGTGTCACAAGTGCTACGTACGAGTTTTGCCCCACTATGCTAAGAAAAGTGTGTATAGGGTTCCGCTTGACGCGCCAAATACATCATGATAGATATTTTAAGATTTGCGAGCATTATACCTTTCATGCGTCGGTGAAGATTTAGGTGAACCTGCATAAATTTCTCATACAAACTTGCACCCTCCTTCTCACATCATAATCTTAAGAGTAATATTTAATCTCAGTGGAAATTAATAACTAAGCAAACACTAACAAAATTTCCAATGAGTAGAAAATTTGATGCCTTCCTCCTTGTTTTTTTTATTTGAATGTTAATGTTGAAGGGTTGAGCAAGTTGAATGTAGGGGAAAAAGTATTGTGTTGTGGGAAAGTAAGGTTTTATGCGAGTGGATGGGTGTTCTAGGCTCGGTTTATAAGGTGGATTAGTAGAGGTATGAACAGTGAGGTGTTTTGGTTTGGTGTGGCTTTTGGTAGAGAAGAAAGCTTGGAGACGAGATGAGGCCGCGGCGGGAGGAGCAACACGCAGAGATAATGGGTTTCGGTGGGGTTGACCGACGATGAGAGTAGGAGAGCTTCAGGTGCTTGGGGGTTGCCAGAAAATAACAAGGGGAATAAGAGAGAGGATAGAGGAGGCGTTGTGGGGTTGTTGGCGGGTGCCTGGTGAGTGTTTTGCCGGAGAGAGGAGAGAGATGGGCTTGTAGATTCTGCGGGTAGGAGGGCTCTCCCGCTGTAGCTGGATGATCAGAAGCGGGGTGGAGAGGAGGTGAGGTGATACTTGCATGAGAGGAACTACGAGAGGAAGGTCAGATGCCGAGGTCTCGCCGGAGCAGGGGAAGAGTAGCTTTGGCTTTGGGGTTTCGAGCGGCGGAGGTAGATGCTGGTCAAGCAGAAGCGAAAGAGATGAAGTGGGATTAGGACTTGCGGCTAAATTAGTAGAAAGGGTGCTTCTTAGCTTAGTAAAAAATAAAATTTTATTTCTTTTTTTTGTTTTTTTAGATGAGTTGGCAAACTCATTGTATGGAGAGGGGGAGGTGGAGACATGGGCAAAGAATTGGTATGAAATGATTGGGCGATGGCTTGCAAGGGAAGAATGCATATATTTTTAATTTTTAATTTTAATTTATGCCTCAATTTACGTGTTAGCAACTCGTGCACGAAACTCCAACAATATGGATGTCATCTCTAGGTAAAGTCAATGTTCTGGACAGACTTGTGTAATTCGTTTTGCAATCAGATGTCCTTTTAGTGACCTTATCAACGATCAAGATGATTTGAGACTGAATTATGCATGTCGCGCCATCAGCCTACTATTTCACTGCACGCCATCAGCTTACTATTGTAATGAAGGGTTCTGAGGATCTCGACGTTGATTGAAGGATTCTGTGGATCTCGACGCTTAGCACAATGCCTACTCAGATGATTGAATATTTTTGGTGATCTCGATACTCAACGCGATGTCAGCCCAATTGATTGAAAGATTATGAGGATCTCGACATTTAAAACGATGTGGACTTAGATAATTGAAGATTTTTGGGGATCTCAACGTTCAACGCAATGTCAACCTAGTTGATCTAAGAAATCCGAGTATCTTGGCATTTAGCATGACGTCTTCTCAGATGGTTGAAGTACCCTGGGGATCTCGTTGTTCAGCGCAATGTGAACTTAGATGATGGATTTTGAAGGTCTCGGCATTTGACATGATGTCTTCTCAGATGATTGAAGGATTATGGGGATTTCAACGTTTAACTCAATGTCAACCCAATTGATGGAAGGACTCCGAGGATGTCGACGTTTCACACAATTTCAACTCAAATGATTATTTCCAAATGGTTGGATATTTGAATTCTTGGAGATCTCAAACATGAGCACGATGTCAACCTAAGTGATTGAAATCTTCGTGTAAGGCATGATGTTGACCCTTATAGTTGGAGATTTTAGCCTTAAGCTTGGTAATGCATTGGAAGAGGAACATCTTGTCTGATGCAAGGACTTCAGGGATTGGGGCACTGAAGGCCCTAAACTTTAAACTCAATGTCGGCTTGAACGATGTACACCAATGATTGGCAATAGAGTGGTTTCAATATTTGAAAGCATTTGGAGATCTCATCATTTAGCACAATATCGACCTAGATGACTGAAGAATTCTGGCGATCTTGAATTTCAGCACGATGTCAATCCAAATAATTGAAAAAAATCTCTAAATCCTTGTGGTTCTCGGCCATGAGCACGATATCAATCAAAGTGGAAGAAATCTTGGTGTAATGTTCGATTCTGATCGTTGCAATTGGGGATGGAAGGTCTTCAATAATTGGGGCACTCGAGAATATCATCTTTGAACTCGTTAGCTCGAATGATGTACACCAATATTTAAAAGCATCATGAGATTTGGGCATTGAAAGCGATGTCAACCCAGATTATTGAAGAATTTTGGGGATCTCGACGTTCAACGTGATGTTGACCCGAGTTATTGAAAATTTCTGTATAAGGATATCATGTTAGCCTGAACATGCTAAATAAATAAAAAAAATGCCACCATCTTGCAGGGGATTTCAGTGGCATGGAATGTTCTTTTTAAGGATCTTGACATTTAGTGCGATGTCACCCAAAAAGAGAAAAAATACCATGTCTTGCAAGGGGAATTTCAACGACAAAATATTATGGGGATTTCGGCGTCTGACATGATGTCAACCCAAATGATAGCAGAGAACTATATTTGGAGATCCCAATAATAAGCAGTCCCCTGTCTTGATAACGAATGAAAATCAGATGTTGATTGAATTAATTTGAAGATTTCTACTTAGAGCTCGATGTCAACCCAAATAAATATATGCAGTTCCTTTGTCTTGATAGCAAAGAAAAATATGATGTAATTTTTTAGTTTGATACAATACTTGAGCTAACTTCTTTAGTTTTATGCTCCTCACTTTATTAGACTCGTTAAAGAGGAGAGAAGTTTCTTCAGCTGATGCTTACTATTTGTTCAGACCTATTAAAGAAAGTTGCTTCTGTCAAGACAGGTTTGATGTCTCCATAATAAGGTTCATCTCTTTTAACTTTTATTTTCATTCTTAGATCGGGTGAGAAAATTTGATGAAACCAGATCACTTGAATTTGTTAAGTTGGATAGACTTATGCTTCTGCTGTTTCTAGACTAGCGAGCAAGGCTCTTCGCTATGACCTTGGCCTTTTAAGCGAAGAGAAAAGCCATCAACTCGACCATAACTTGGCTGATAAGTTTGGCCTCCATTTGAGTCCTAGACTTGAGTAAGAAATAGTCTCATGCTCTGTTGTCATTAAACTGACAAAAAAGGCTCTTCACTACGACCTTGGTCTGTAGTGGAGAAAAGCCAACATCTCTGCCACATTTTGGTTTGCTGAGTCTGGCCTCCGTCCGAGTCCTAGACTTAAACAGAAAATAGTCTCTTGTTTTATTGTCACCTGACTGACAAACGGGGCTCTCCACCATGACTTTGGTTGATAGTGAGGAGAAAAGCTAGTAACTCGACCACATTTTGGCTTTTTGAGTTCGTAGACTTGAGTAGAAAATATTTTCTTGCTCTATCGTTTTTAGACTGCCAAACAAGGCTCTTCACCATGACCTCGGTTGGTAGTGAAAAGAAAAACCAACATCTCGACCACATGTTGGTCTGTTGAGTCTGGTCTCTGTTCGAGTCCTAAACTTGAACTTAAGAGAATTTATGATTGTTCAACTTAACTTACCAAAGCTTGTAGATTTTAATACATTTTCTCGCTTTGCTTGGAAGGTGCTCCCCTGTCTTATAAAGGACGGCTTCTGGTTGTAAATAACCACATTTGGGGATCTCAGGTTGAAACATGATACCAACCCAATTATATGAGAAAACTCTCTTCTGAATGCTTGGGGCTCTCGAAGTTGAGCTCGTTGTCACCTGAGTTAACTAAAAAAATGTGCCTTGCAAGGGGAACTTCAGCAATATGAAATATTTTGGGGATCTTCGCTTGAAGCATAATATTGACCAAAATAAAAAAAATGCCCTTTACCTTGCAAGGGGAACTTCAAGAACATGAGATATTTGAGTATCTTGGCCCGAAACACGGTATTATTCTTATATAGGCCGAGTATCCTTGAGGATCTCGGCCTATAGCACATTGTCACCCAAAATGAAATAAGTAGGCTCTCTATCTTGTAATGGAAATTCTATCGAAGACTATGAATCATTGGGGATCTCAGCTTTGAGCACGTTGTCAACTCAAATAAGTAAAAAAATACCCTGTCTCTCAAGAGGACTTCATCATTGGCTAGAAACACATTCTTATATCAGAAGAGAGTTTCCAGAAAAAATCATTTAAAATCTCGTCAAGCTTTTATTCTTTTTGAAGAACATGAGGGTTTTTTTGTTGGGCATCAAACTTGTAAGAGTGAAGAGCAATTGGAGTTACTTCCACTGGCTTCTATTTGATGACCCATATGACGTCGACTCATGAGGAATATTAATTTATTTGTAAGGGAGAACGGGGAACGTATGAAGTCGACTCATGCTGGCCTGCATTTGATAACCCATCTTTAAGTGAAAGATGTAGATCTGCATGTAATGGAGAGTGAGGAGCAATAGAAGTTGACTATTACTTGCTTGTATTTAGGGGTGTAAACGAACTGAACACGAGCGAGCCCAAGCTCAGCTCGTGTTCGACTCGTTTATATTTCAAGCTCAAAAAGTGTGTTCGTGTTCGACTCGTTTGTTTAACGAGTCTAACACGAGCTGTTCACGAACAAAGAGTTGTTTTGGCAACCCTAATCACGTAGCCATAAGATCTTAAAGGTTGGTGCAAGATTTAAAAATTATTGTTTATATTAAAACATCATTTGAATCTAATTTAATAAATTTGTTCTATTTTCTTAATTAATACTTTTAATTGATTATAAATTTTTGTAGCCTTGTAGTCCATTAAAATTTTTAATAATATTGCTCATTAATATATATATATATATATATATATATATATATATATATATATAATCAGTGAGGAGTCTTTCAAGCCAAAACGAGTCGAACATGAACGAACAAATCATTGTTGGTATTCAGCTCATTAAATTAGCGAACGAGCCGAACACGAGCTTCTTAACGAACCCAACACGAGCTGTTTGCAAACAACGAGCCGTTTTTACAACCCTACTTGTATTTGATAAACCCTCTTCCTGCGAGGTACATAGATATGCTTATAATGGAGAGTGAGGAGCAACTGAAGTTGACTTCTACTGGCTTGTCTTTGATAACCCCTCTTCCTGCGGGGTACATAGATATTCTTGTAACAGAGTGAGGAGCAACTGAAGTTGGCTCCTACTGGTTTGTATTTAATAACTCTTTTTCCTGCGAGATACATAGATCTGCTTGTAACGGAGAGTGAGGAGCAACAAAAGTTGACTCCTACTGGTTTGTATTTGATAGCCCGTCTTCCTGCGGGATTTTTGACATGTTTCATTCAGTTGTTCTCTACTTATCTGGGAGTGAGGAATGAGTGAAGTCATATCTTGCTTTCATGAATCTAATAACTTTTGGGATGATATTGACTAGTGATGGGTTCCCTTGACAAGCTTTCCAAGTTTCAAACCATCTTGAGAGTCTTCATTGAAAATTCTTCAAAATTCATGTTCGAGCGATCTTGTTAATGACAAATCTCTTTCGATTGGGACCTTTCGACAAAGAATTCTTGGACATGTTGTCTGGGTGCCATCCCCGATGTTCACCGAGCAGAACTTGCCTGGCTGATCAGCTGGCTGATGCTGAGCTATCACTATAGATTGTCTCTTAATGAGCTCTCTGTTAGCCCCATCATGATTAGTCTTTTAAATTTTCTTTTCATAAGACATTTTCGTCAGTAACCTTTAGAACCCTATGCACTCCAGCAGATAGGGTTTCATGTTTTTACTATTCTACAGTTGAAAATTAATGTCTTTGGTTCCATAAGGAATGTTTTGCTTCACCAATAGAGCTATCCCTATTATCCCACTTTGAATTTGCAAATTTATTGTGGGTAAGCATACTTGCTTTTGGTTGTAGAGCTTGTTAAATGATCGATTGATCAAGAAACAATTACTGATCTCGCAATACTCCTATTTCTCTTTTGCCTTTTAGATAATTTTCTTCCTGATGAGAAAATTTGAGCCTTTTACTTTCTTGGTGCGAATATTTAATTATCCGAACAAAGATAGTCATAAATAGCCTGAAATGAATAATATACTTTGGTAGACTGAGGCCTCTTGATACAACTTCAAACAAATATGCTTGTGGTCCAAGTGTCGACAATGGGGATCTTCAAACCATCGAGCTAGATGGTGACAATGCATAATAGGATTCTTTTAGAGGATTTGACGACGGATCTTCAGGAGTGCTGACCAGATGACATGTCATTTACTTTCTTCAAAATTTCTTTTCTTAAAGGTTTGGTTCTATAGATTCGTTTCTCTTTTCCACCAAGATCTTTCGATAGTGAATTTTTAGACACAGTCTAACAGTGACACTACGATGTTCACCGTGTAGAACTTGTTTGGATTGATTGAGTTGTCATAGTAGGGACATTTTTTTTTGTTATTAGGGACCTTTCGGCGACAGACCCATGGGTTGAGACCCACATAGGTCATACCTCAATGCTCACCAAACATAGATTATTTTTCTATTGAGACCTTTCAGCGGTAATCCCTTAGGTTGAGATCATTAGTCATTTCTCGAGTCACCAGACAAAGATTACCTTTATGTTCGGACTTTTTAGCGGTAGATTCTTGGATTGAGATTCACTAATCATACCCCGATGTTCACCAAATAGAGATTACCTTTATGTTGGGAACTTTCGGCAATAGTTTCTTAGATTGAGATCCACTGTTCATACCCCATTGTTCACCGGACAGAGTTTTTTTTTTCGGTTGGGGCCTTTCGGCGGTAGACCCTTGGATTGACATTCATAAGTCACACCCCGATGTTCACTAGACAAAGATTACCTTTCTGTTGGGATCTTTCGAAGGTAGATTCCTGGATTGAGATCCACGGGTCATATCCCAATGTTCACCAAACAGAGTTCACTTAAATTAATGAGTGATTAAGATAAATAAAAGCAATTTAGGTTTTCTTTTATTATTTGTCAACAATTTTTAAGGTGGTACTTTAACAAATATATGACTAGACAAAGATGGAAAGAGGAAACCTTCTCCAGCGGAGTTTCTAGAAATCTGTGAGCTCTGAAAATTCGAAAAACGTCTCGTACTCTCGTCGAGAGCTCAACCCGGTGCGTGTTAAGTTCCGGGTTGAATTTTTAAAAAACATATAAGATAGTAGATAAGACATTACCTAGAGATTTCACCCTCAATTTGCGAGGACTTTAAGATCTTGGGTTCGAGGTTTTCTCATATGTGCAAGCCCCTGCGGCTAATTATCTCTCTCGATAATGGAAGAACATTTTCAATTACGACTAGTCATTAAGCGCTAAGTATTCAGACTTAACATATAGTAACAACAATTTTAAATTTATAATTATAATGGGGGAAATGACGCGAACTCGATCAAGACCCATGGTTCCGTCATCTTGGGCTGTCATGGTCCGAGGTTTACTTAGTCACTGGAGGCAGTAAACCCAATATGACAAAAGGATCCTTGCCAGCAGCCATAGGTTGCTTCGTCCAAGGGGACCTTGTAGATTTGGGGTGAATGTTTGTCTAAGGGGACTAATCTAAGTCGACCTTAGCTTACAGAAGACTTTTTACCATATAAAATATACCCTATGATTCAATACTAAAAAAAAACTATTGCCATTGAGGAATATATGGGCTACATCCATGACTGTAATATAATCATGTCATTTGTCGATAAACCACTCGATCAGATGACTTTGATTATAACCGCTTCTTTGTAGTGTTATTTGGTGACAACACTATGCGGATAGAGATTTACTAGCGTAGAATTCGTCTTGGGCATGAATTTAGTAGTACACTTGATATTACATTGGTTCTTTGTGAGCTCGAGTAAATAATAGATTTGTCCGTCTCTACAAACAGCTGCGGAGGGTGAATTGATTTTTCTTTAAGCATTAAGGGTCCGTTTGGGGCAGCTTATAAGTGTGGGCGGCATTTTCAAAACGCCTCCGTACCGTTTGGTTCGCGCGTTTCGCTAGCTTATCCGAAACTGCGTTTGAGTTTTTACACTAAACGCGGGCCGCGGGTCGACCCCTGTGGCCGGCCCGCGGGCTGCGTTTCAGGATAAGCAGCTTATCCTGAAACGCACAAGCTGCCCCAAACGTACTCTAAATGGTAAATTTTAATTTAAATATTATATTATCTTTTTTTATGATTATATATATATATATATATATATATATATATATATATATATATATATATATATATATATATATATATGCGTCGCGTTCTCAAATCAGTTGGTAGGACATCTGCTTGTCAGTTGTAAGTCCCCTCTGGCCTGGGGCTCAAAAAGCTCATTTGAATGTTCAAGTGGACCCCCCATAAGTTTCATTCGAGCTTGTTAATGAGTCGTCGAGTCCCTTATGAGTCGCTGATTCAATATATTCTTTAATTTAGTGCTCTTTTATGACTGGTATTCACACAAAATCTGACAACTTTTCGGCAGCCTTCTGACGTCATCCCTGTTTTGGGGGCTACATCGAGGGTCTGGGTCTACCCGTCACACCAAGTAAGCCTTGTATGCTTGGCTTGCGCCACGACGTAAAAAGGTGTATCCTGCCAAGCAAAGAAATGCGTGTACAAGTCTTCAAAATACAACAAGAACTTCCGCACGCTAAGAAAAGAGTGTACAAATGTTACTTGTGCAATCTCATACACCTGTAACATATTTCCCTGCCATGTCAAGAAGGACGCGTATGTGTACTTAGTTTAGAATTTTTTATTGCATCTTGATCGTCGTGTGCGAGCTTCATCCTACCATACTATGAAAAGTGTATATAGGGCTCTCTTCGACGCGTCAAACAAGTCAAAATAAATATTTCTGTACCTTTTTGATTCATCCACTACGTCGCAAGTGCCACGTACGAGTTTCGCCTCACCATACTAAGAAAAGCGTGTATAGGATTGCGCTCGACACGCCAAATGTACCGCGATAGATAGTTCAAAAGTTGCGAGCATTGTACCTTTGCAAAGATTTTGGCAGACCTATACAAGTTTCTCATACAAACTTGCGCCCTCCTTTTCGCATCATTGTCATAACAACATTTAATTTCAGCGGAAATTAATATCTAAGCAAGCTCAAGCAGGATTTCCAATGAATAGAAAATCTGGTACCTTTTTTTTTTAACGTGAATGTTGTTGTTGGAGTGTTGAGCAACTTGAATGCAGGGGGAAAAAATAATTTTTTGATGGGAAAATAAGATTATGTGCAAGGGGATGGGGGGTTCTAGGCTCGGTTTACAGGGTGGATTGGTGGAAGTTTGAACACGAGAGATGTTTTGGTTTGTTGTGGAAACAAGATGAGGCCATGGCAGGTGGAGCGGAATGCAGAGGGAGTTGCGAGAGGAACATCACATAGAGAGAATGGGGGCTACAGTGGATTTGGCCATCGACGACAGTAGGAGAGTTGTGGGTGCTTGGGGGTTGCCGGAAAATAACAAAGAAGAGGAAGAAGAGAGAGAGGATGGAGGAGGCATTGTGGGGTTGTCAGCGAGAGCCTGGTCGAAGTTTTGCCGGAGAGAGGAGGGAGATGGGCTTGTTGATTCTGCGGGTAGGAGGGCTCGGCGGCAGTAGCTTGATGATCAAAGGTGGGTTGGAGAGGAGGTGAGGTGGTTGCATAAGAGGAACAATGAGAAGAAGGTTGGATGCCAGAGTCTCACCGGAGTAGGGGAAGAGGAACTTTGGCTTTGGGGCTTCGAGTGGCGGAGGTAGATGCGGGTTGAGTAGAAGTGAAATAGATGAAGTGGGATTAGGACTTGCGGCTATAATAGGAGAAAGGGTGCTTCTTAGATCAGTGAAAAAACAAAATTTTATTTCATTTTTTTATATTATTTTAGAAGAGTTTGTGGACTCATTGTATGGAGAGGGAGGTGGAGACACGGGCAAAAAATTGGTATGAAATGATTAGGTGGTGGCTTGCAAGGGAAGAATGCATATATTTTTTATTTTTTAATTTTAATTTATGCCTCAATTTACGTGTTAGCAACTCGTGCACGAAACTCCAATAATATGGATGTCCTCCCTAGGTAAAGTTGATGTTCAAGACATACTCATGCAATCCGTTTTGCAATCAAAAACCTTTTTAGTGACTTTGTTGACGATCAAGATGATTTGAGCCTGAATTATGCACTTCGTGCCGTCAGCCTATTATTTCACTGTGTTCGTTCCTTTTAACTATAAAGACCCTTGGCTAATTTCGATGTTTCAAATGCAACAGAGGAGTATGTTTTCGAAATGGTTATTATTTAGATAAATTTAGAAGATTGTCAAGATGTTCAAGTTGATCGCACAATGTTGCATTTTTTGTTTGCTGTTCTCACCATTTTTGATGGACTCATCTTGTGGAATGTATGTTAGGGTCAAAAACTATTACTTGTGTTCGAACAGGAGGATAGACCAAGTATTTTTCCATTTCAGTTGAATTACATTAGGGATCAATTTTAAGCCCATAACTTTTTTGCTTTAGTTTTGGATGGTTTTACTGGACATTTATAGGAGGATATACATTGGTTTATGCTTTTCACTGATGATATCTTTTTTGTGGATAAGAGTAGAAAAAGTGTTCAGGAAAAACTTGAATTATGGAGGTATATATTAGAGTTTAAATGCCTTTGTTTGAGTAGATCAAAAATTGAATACAAGGAATGTAGCTTAAGCAGTGGTATAGATCTAGTAGTAGAGTTGTAACAATGGGTGATCAAATTATTAAAATGTGTGAATGTTTTAGATGCCTTGGGTCTACTGTTCGAAGTGATGTTGATATATATTGGGATGCTATTAGTAGAATTCATGTTGGATGGTTGGAGTGGAGGAATGCATCAAACATATTATGTGAAAGAAAAGTACCTCTTGGACATAAAGTAAAAATTTATAAGATGGTGGTGAGACTCGCAATGCTTTATGGCTCAAAATGTTTGCCTTTAAAGAGAAGCATAAAACCAATTTAAGTTATGCTGAGATGAGAATGCTCAAGTGGATGAGTGGCTTGAAATTTGAGACAAAATGCCAAACGAATGTATCCTTGAAAGGGTTGTTGTAGCTCCAGTGGCAGACAAAACTAGGGAACGTCTTCTTAGATGGTTTGGTCACATTAAACGTCGATCACCTGATGATCCTATTTGGAGACTAGATGCTTTAGTTTCAACTTATGTTAAAAAAGGTTGAGGTAGAGCTAAACAGTCTTGCGCATATTGTATAAAAAATGACCTTAATTTATTAGAACTAAATGAAAATATGACACTTAATAGGACACAATGTTGAAAAATGATTCATATAGCTGACCCCACGTAGTAGGATAAAAACTTGTTGTTGTTTATTTTATTTATTTTTCACTGGCACCAAATTCTTCTTTTTGAAGCAAACCCAACACATCTTTTACTTTGACTGCTCTGCTCGTTAAGAAAACTTGTCATTATTATCAGAATTTAAAGCTTGATTCAGCCACCAGCATTATACATATAATTGATTTCGTAGATTCAATATACACAGTTGTTTGTTCATGTATATGTGATGGGCAGAAATGTAATGATGTATTTTTTTACTATTTGAGAAAAGTTACTTTATGCGCCACTATTCGAGAAAAATTTCTTCTGACGCATGATAATACGATTGAAACAATGCTTTTGGGTTCTTATACTGTTCACATTTCATGGTACTGTCACGTCTTAATGATTCTATTGGTTATAGCATTGGATATCATGCCTGAACTACGATATTATCACCAAAATTTTTTCGTTGAAAGATGGTAATTTATTGCTGGACGAATTTGATTTTATAATATTTGCTTTTGATGAGAGAATTATCTTGATTCTATAGATTTGAAAATGTAAATTTCATTATCTGATTTATAATAGAAGTGATAAACTTTCTGTTTGAAGTATGAACAATCGTTTGATTAAAGTGGTATTTTTCCTTTTTTTTTTTTGGCGAAAAGTCATTTGTTTGTTTTGTTATTTGTAGAGCCAACTTCTCACATTCCAAGATAACAAGGATCTAGCTTCTCTTTCTAGTCCAACAAAGAAGCAGAAAAGGATGAAAAAAAATAGAAAAGAGAAAAAAGAGAAAAAAGAGAAAGATGTTGAAAAAGAGAAAAAACTCGATGTCAGTACAACACCCTCAATTCCATTGTTGAGTAGTGCGGACCATTCACCACAAATGTTGCATCAAAATCAAGATGATGTGGAAGTAACAGAGAGTGATGGCTTAGAGGATCTTTGGAATGACATGTCTTTAGCTATTGAATTTTCGAAGGTATAGTGTTGTAATCGCGTATATTTTTTTTTTTAGAAAATTGAACACTTACCATTTAAGAGCTAACATGAATCCTATTTATACATGCCTTATTTTAATTCTTTTTTTTAAATTTCTACTGTTTATCATTTGTTGGAGTTAACTAAATTTTTTCTGTTGTATTTGTTTCCATTGCAAGAACAAAATTTAAGCACACATAAACCCCAAGGCAGTCCCCTAACCTGACCATTTGTATGAAGCTAATTTAGTTTTTGAGTATAGTATTTCTAAAATTTAGTATATCAATTATACAATGTTGGTTTTAGAAATTGCAATACAAATTTATGTCAATTTAGTCATCCGACCGTACAAAATTAATCTCAATTTTGTTTCGGAGACACTCTTTTGGATCAATTTTATTTTATCAAAGGATCAAATGGGAGAAATATGATATTGTGGGAGTAAAATGGCCACATACAAATAATCGAGAGATCATTTTAGGATTTAAATATAATCTAATGCTTAGTTTTTTTACACTCAATTGGACACAAATGGAGAAAAATTGATTCATTTAGCTGAACCCATTTAGTGGGACAAAGGCTTGTTGTTGTTGTTTTTGTAATGCTCAATTTTTTTTTGCATTTGATATGTGGTGTATTAAAAATAGGTTTATTTGATGCATGAAACTCCAGCTTAGGAGGGGTGTAATGTTCACAACTTTATTATTGCATTGTGAGGATTTCAACCTAATTTTGGTTAAAACCTATCTTTGAGATTGGCCCTTCTGTTAGGATATCCTATGAATAAAAGCATTTGGAAGAACTTGCAGAGGTGAAACATTTATATAGTTTAAGGAGTTTGGCAGCTCAGGCCCTATTTCCCCGCTTTAGTTCTTGATTTTTCTTCCTGGGTGTGCTATGCTGCTTTTTATTATGCCTTGCAGAATATGAATCTTTACATGCTGTAAGCTGAATCTGTTTGGAAACCAGGTGATTCCATCTGCTTAATTCTGATAAGGTTTGGTTGGGTGTTGGAATTTGTAAACACTAGTGCCAACACCTAGCATTGCATAGGCTGAGTAACAAATATACGTTGCCGGATTTGATATACATGTTGGATAACCCAAATTATTCATACATTCATTGATGAATATTTTATCTATCTTGTATTTAAGAGCTCTATGTAGCAACTTATAAGTCAAAGTCAGCTAATTATTTAGTTTCATATAGAAACCGAGGTGGCATTCATTTGAACAACTACTTGAAATTTTGTTGATCTCAATAAATGTGTCACAAAGTTGGTGTTAGAGCGAACCGGGATTTTGACCATACAACCCAATTTGTAGTCCTGAAATGGTATCCAAGTGCAATTTGATAAGTCATGATTTTGATACAATCCAGAAGCGAAAACAACGGCGAAACAACGAATAAATTACTATAGACATGCGGGGAACTCAAATGAGGGCTTATTTTACTAATGCCAATGAAAACGAATAAGATGGAATGTTGATCTATTGTTCGAGGGATAGATCGTCTCTTCACAAATCCTAGATGCCGCTAGGAACACCGCTGCAAAAGGGAAACTGTAGCCAAACAAAACATAACCCAAACTCGAGATGATTGGCCTTAATATAACCCTTCCAAAAACTCTTCAAATTTTCCTCCAAAAACTCTTAAAACTCTCCCCAAAACTCCCCTTAATTTTTCCCCTTTGCATACTTGATTAGAGCCTTAGTGGGCCCCTCATGGGGGCTGGCTGCATGAGGGTTTAAACAGACGGCTCCATAATCTAAAAGAGTTGACCATACCTGCCCAAGAAAGAAATGAGCGGAGTATGCCAACGGAAGAATGGTAGTCTGGCCCACGAGAGACATAGACATACTACCGATGTATGAAAACCAAACCGCTTAATCAAAATGGAGAGAGGAACTAGTTCCCAGCGGAGTCGCCAAAAATTGTCGGTCAATTTTTTTCAATAGATTATGAAAATATGAATATGAAAATAATTTTTGAAATTTAATTTAATATAATAAATATATAGTTTGGGTTTTGAAAGTAGTATGTTTTAATTTTTGAAAAATGAGACCAAATAGATCTCATTCGTCCAATAATTTGCATAATCGTGTCTCATACCGCGACTACACCCTCCCGAAAGATAAGTGTAGATCTCGGCGATAGACCTAATCTTGCAAACTAAGAGATTTGTCCGTTTGGTCTGCGAACCTTTTATGTATGACCGACAAGTTCCCCTTATTTAATACAAAGATTAAATAGGGTTTATTTTATCTGGATTCCAAGTTCCCTGTAGAGGCAAACCCCTATAGTTAATTACATCCCAAATGACGAGAGTCACTTGAGAAAACTCTCGATAATGATCAATGGTTCTAGTCTTCAAGAATTCAAGGTTCAGGTTTTCAAGGTAGGACGTGGAAAAAGGCAAGTGAGAGTGGCTCAAATAGGAACAGTTATTTCAGGAGTCCAAATAAAAGAAAAGGTAGGGGATGTCATAGATCCTGAGGAGAATTCCCAGTGACTTCCCAAACTATCCTACTGTGTGGCTACATTTTTGAAGACGATGTTATTTAATTATTTAATCCTGCCAATTTTATTATTTGAGATTTACATTTGCATAATACCTGATTATGCAAATAACCCGCAGAGATAAGAGGGTTTAAGTCGTGTCACACGACAACCTCAGAACCTAAGGTCGGGTAGGACTTACGCTGCACAATATGGTTGTACAAGAGCCTAAAAAAGAAGTGTGAGGATTTACGTCGCGCTAGGCGGGTTACCTCGAAGTCCTATGAGCTATTATACTAGGAAGGGATAATGCTGAAGAAGATCCTCTTGCTGCTCGGTCTGAATCCCTCACAGTGCTGCCCACAGAGTTGACTCCAAGCTCCTGTTGTCACGACGACTCCAGGTTTAAGTGTTTGAGATTGGTGATTTGTGCTTCATAGTTTTGGTGTCAATGTTTTGGTTTTGATTTTATTTTCAGTTCCGGGCATCTGCTACTGCTACGTTATAATTGTTGCGAGCATAGTGTGATTTGCAGCAGATTTAAATAAACTTGCAAGAAAATTAAACAAGGCGAGAAAACCCAACACAAAAGTCATAAAAATGAGTTGTAAAAATCACGAGCAAAAGAAACCTGTAACCACATATGATAGCTCAGGACTAGGTATAAGACATTGGTAAAAGAGGGGGGCTCAGAGCTGGGTTGTATGCTTCCCGATCTTGAACAAGAGTCACCGACCCGACAATCTATAGAAGACAGTTCTTAACCTTAATCCAAGTGACTAGCTGTTGACCTTTATAAATTTTCATTGAAAGATTTTTCATGTAAAAATTATTATTTAAGTCTTTTTATGAAGAGTTCTTTTAATCATGCAAAAGAAATTACCTAGGGTGTGCACCTACACTGAGGACTGGATGGATGGGCTCTCATCTAGGGTGTGCACTTAAAGTCTAGGAGGTTTGCAGTGAGGACTAGGTGGATGGACTCTCACTTAGGGTGTGCTCCTAAAATCTAGGAAGCCTATGTTTTAACTTGTGCTTAAAGTGATTCAAGGTATTTCTCTCAATCAAGTGTTTTCCAATTAATTTTCAAATATTTCTAAGTGTATTTCAAATAATTAAATCAGAAAATCTCACTTTTCGACTTAACCATTTAAAAACAAATAAAACAAAAGAAGGATAAGACAAGACCCGCTTTCAAAACTAATAAAGTCAAGGGGAAAAACAACGAGTGAATCGACCTAAAAAGAAATGTTTAAATGATAATTAAGTAAAACCCAAAACAGTGGATAAAACTCTCCAAATCAAGCCTCAAAATAGTAAATAAAGTTGTTAAACTCAACCCCAAAAACAGTAGGCAAAACTCTCAACAAAAATTGCCTTTTTGTAGGTGTTTGAGAACAAAACACTAAATCGAAACAATCAATGGCATGATTTACTGTAGTATTATAGAAATAGGCATGTCATGCCAAAACCAAGGGATGAACTTCCCAACTTTCAAATTCAATGTGTTTTATAAAGTAATCACACACAATGTTATAAATTCTCAAGAGACAATTTATAATGATAAATCACTGTCTAAAGAACATGTGTCATTAAAGGTGCAAAGGACTAATGACATTCAATACGATTCACTAAAAAAAAGGAAATTTATCAAAGTTATGCAGCCCATAGATGATCATCTTTTGCATTCAAATATAAGTAGTTACAAATTCCAAGAAGACAAATCTTCAATGCTAGTATAACCAACATAATCCACCTGTCAAAATGATGCTGAAATACAGGTTACAATGATCATTATCAGTTTATGCATGAGCCAATAAAATGTCACAAAATTCTTTAATCTCCAAGGAATATAGAAGCAAGCAGTGGCAAACTTGAATTACTCATTAAAAAAAAATGCAGATTGCAAGAATATCATGCCTTTGTCATCTGAGTCAGTTCAAGACGTAATCGAAACAAAAGTACATATGCATCTATACCTTCCACCTTCCAATGGGAATAGAGGCACAACAACAGAAATAACAAGATTTTGAGCACAAATTGGACAAAAATAAAATCCATAGAAAATATAAATTTTTTTTGTTTAGGATTTTGCAAGAACTCACAGAGAAGTAGTAACGGTCAAATGATTGGGTTAGACAGGAGCGTGCACAACTGACTTTCGTCCAAATCTTTTCCTGCAGCACCGTCAGCTGGGAGAACAAGGGACTCCGGCTGGACCTCACCGAGGGAAGGAGGAAAAAGAGAAGTGCTACTGAATCTCTGGTCTCGGGTTCGATCGAGAGGTGAGGGAGTGATTTTGGCCTTCGATCGAATGGGGAAGCAAAGGCTTCGAGGTTCGCAGAGAGAGAGGAGCGAGTGCGGGAGATCACGATCGAGCGAGCGAGCGAGGTCGAGCGAGAAGAAGCGAGCAGTGGGCTTCGGATCGTACGCGGGGAAGAATACGAGAGCGGGGCTTTCTGGGCGAGCGGGGAAGATGCGGGAGTGGGAGGCAAAGCAAGTCGTGGTCTTCGGCGTTGGGAGGAGGTGAGCAGGCGAGTGCAGGAGAGGGTCGCACGAGAAGGTGAGGCGTGTGAGCAGCGGAGGCGAGTAGGCGAGTGAGGGAGATGGCGATTCGAGAGGGGTTTCGGTGCAGAGGAGAATGGACGAGCGGGGGACAAAGAGGGGGCTGAATCTCGTCGTCAAAGGAGGATTTGCGTCCAAGAGCTCAGCGGGATCTTGTATTCGAGGAATTCAAAATGACCGTTATCCGATAATGGACGGGTAATTGATGAATTTTCAACGGGGGAGGAGTTTTATTTGGCTATAATAACTCTTCATTAAATTTCATTAAGGCTGATTATATGATTCATTTGAAATTTGAAATTTGAAATTTGAAATTTGAAATTTGAAATCTGAAATTTTCTTTTACATATGAGTAATAAAAGAGTTTGATAATCCATTCTAACGTGCATTTCATACTTCCAAACATCTCAAGCAACGAAGGTAATAGAGGCAGCCCCCAAATATGCTTTATTTCTCACTAAACCTAGCAAGAATCCATGCTCAAATCTCGAAACAGACCTAAATTTTTACTTCCACATGTCATGCTACCATTTGTGAATATAAAGTGATTAAAAGAGCAAACATCAAAGCCAAGAAATTAATTGAATGAGGGCAAAGTAACAAGCTCTATAAAACCTCTCCATACCCGAAACATCTCCCACCTCTCTTCCCTTTTCTTTTTTTTATCTCTTTTTTTTTTTTTAAGAAACAAACTAAACCAGCTTAATGTCTCAATTCAAGACACATCATATTTTAACATGCATAAAACCATGCCTTAGAGTTAGGAAATAGGAGAATACCACACCCGTGTACATGCACCTTATAAAGATGCAAACCCCCAATTCCACCAAGTGGAACACATTAAGCCCAAAGAAGCTTTCACATGCTTTAAAAGAGCAAAGAAATATTTTTTAGATACCATCGGAAACGTTGCAAATTAGAGGAAGGAAGATAAATACCTCTTAATGCCGATCTAAAGTAAAAAAAGTAAGACAGATCCAATAAAATGTCTCCTACAGAAATCTCCCTCCCAAAAGCTTCAAGAAAGTAGCAACCAACAAATTCTTTAAGCTCCCAACACATAAAAAAGGCTAGCTAAGCAGGAATTTCGACAAAGCCTTTCTCCTAAAGCTTCGCGAAACAGCCACCAACAAATACTCCATACTCCCACAACACAAAAATGTAGTTTTGAAAGGATTTTGGTAGAATTTTTTTTTTAAAAAAAAAAAAAAACTTCAAATAGTAAAAACATAACCTCCCCTCCACTCTCAAAATTTTCAACAACCCCCAAGCCACAGAGGATGAGAAGAAAAGGTAAGAATGAAATTAGAAGAAATTTTGGCAGCACCTCCCCACTCTCAGAAATGTCGACCAACCTTAGTCTCTCCCCCAAAGTGGGGTTTTAATAGCAGAGAAAGGAGCAAAGCAGCCACCTACCAGCCTCCCTAGACAGCAAATCAGGTAAATGGAGAGGATGAGAAAAATTTAAGGCAAGAGGAAATGCAACCTAGGGCAGAGGAAGAGCCGACCAGGTGGAACTTTGTAGTTGGAGGACCGCTCGGTCGAGCAGAGCTCAAGGAGACGAGCCGTGTGCGCGAATGGCAGTGGAATGCCGCGTGTGAGGGAAGAGATGCAGGAGAGGAGGCGGACGTGGCGGCCATTGTCTCAGTCTCGGGTGTCGCCGATCGCGGGAGAGGAGAAACAAGCGGAAGCTAGGGCTCCGCTCGAGCGGCTCTCGGTCGAGGCAGAGGAATGTCGTGTGTGGGTTAGGTGAATAGAGATTAGGTTTTATAAATATTATATATGTATATATATATATATATATGAAAATACTTAATTTTTAAGGTAAAAAAATTTGATTTGCACATTTTAATTCGTGTGAAATCATTGCAAATTGAATATTCCTTTTATGTAATTTTGACGTTCCGGACGCGCTGGCACGGCCAGTTTCGCCACCTGGAGTCGTTTTGACGAATTCATCAATTTAAGTGTCAATTTTCTCATGTCAAAAATATGGCAATATGAGTGTCATTTCCTAGCAAAATTGGTGTCCCGGACGCGTTGGCGTAGTTCATTTTGTCGTCGGAGGTCATCCGGAGAAGTTCACATTTTTACCCGTCCTTTAGGCTTAATTGATGTCCTATTTCGTGCAACTCAGTGAATTTTGTGCATTTGGTGTATGTATGTGACGAAAAGGTCATGACGATGTTTTCCGAAGGCTTGGAGTCCTATTAGGAACTTTTCCCTTGAGTCTTCACAAAATAGCCTATAATCGCTCGTTCATAAAACGATGGTCTTGTGCCATAAATGTTAGACATTAAAGAAAAATAAGAAGTGACTAGAATTTCTAAAAGGGTGGGTCATAATTCTAATTTTCTAAGACGATCAATAAGAACTCCGAAACTAGATCCTAGGCTCTAAGGAGGAGAAGATAATACCTCACAAAAAAAGGTCAACACCTTCCTTGCTCATACCTCATCCTATAGTGCGATTTCTATACTCCCTCTCTACAATCGCAGCACAACCACTTGTTTATGCATAACGCTTCACTAAACTGTTGACAACATGTACAACTTCCTTGAACTCCACATTTCTCTCTCTCTCTCTCTCTCTCTCTCACACACACACACACACACTTGCGCTTACGGAAGATCATGAATCACTCACTATAACAATTGTTGGGGTATGCTTCATAGCATTTACTGCAATATAAATTGTGCCACACTATATTGTGTTATCTTTCTGAATAACTTGTAGCTTTCTAGATACAAAAAAAATGATCAAAATTCATAAAAGGATGCCGCTTTCTCAATCTTGCCTTAAACCTCTGTGATGTTGATCATTCCTCCCCTTTCTATGACATTTGTTAAGGCGAGCCTCACAGCCTTCTTGAAAGAGAAAGAGAAGGGTGGAGATGCCACCTCGGTGAGCCTCCTATAGCCATCTTTTTGCAGATAAATCATGTCTTACCTTACTTTGGCTTGTATTAAGATGAGCTTGTACTTTTATTAACACTCAATAATCAACGAGAGGTGCTGTCCATTTTTTATTTTACTTTTCCAACCTCTTCATGCTTAACAACATTTCCAAAATAAATAATTAAAAAAACCCTCTATTATAATTATGTGAAAATTGTTGGCACCAATCTTGTGTTGAATTTCTTTACAGATTTAATGAGTATATCAAAATCTTTGAATACCCCATGATTCTAAAGACACTTGGATTTTTTCAATTGTTTAATCTGTATGAGCTGTGAAAATTTGGGTTTATTTAAATGGAGTAAACTCGTATGGTTGACTAAGTCAATATGGGTAACATGTAAGTTAATCTACAAATATTATTTCTTTTATGATTATTGATAAGAATTGCATGGAGCCAATTTGTAAACATGTAAGTGATGCATGAAACAATCCTACCGGGCCTTGTTCGGCAAGTTTACACTAATTGTTGTGGGTCATGGTTTCTCGCAAGCCCAATTTAATCACACAATGTTATTCCTATGCTCATCTGATGACCGTATTGCTATCCTCATTGTCTATGTTGATGACATCATTCTCACAAGTGATGATCAGTCGGCCTTGGAATCTTTCAAAAGCATCCTAGTTGCATCTTTGAGATGAAGGATTTGGATTCTCTCAGTTCTTTCCTTGGTATGGAAGTAGCTCGGCCCTCTGAAGGCATTAGCCATTCCCAACACAAAAATGTGATAGATTTACTGACTGAAACAAAATTACTGTTGTGCAAACCAGTAGCTGTTTCAATGGATCCCAATAATAAATTAACAGACTTCACAATGTCGTTATGGTGAACAAGACATATTGCCAACATCTAATGGGGAAAATCATATATCGTGTCCATACGCGTCTAGACATCTGCCATGTTGTTGGTAATGTTAATCAGTTCATGCATGATCCCCAAGAGCATCACCTCACTGTTGTTTGTTGGATTTTCCACTATTTAAAAGACACAGTGAGCTCAGGTTTGTTATTCTCTCTTCACTCCTCTCGCTCCATTGTCTTTTATACGAACGTTGATTAGGTCAATTTCATCCATGATTGACGATCTATTGCTTTTTCGTATGGGGAAACCTTGTCACGTGGAAAAGTGAAAAACAGTTAGTGGTTGCTTGCAGTAGTGTTGAAGCCGAGTTTTAGTCTGGCTCTTAGAGTATGTGAAGCCATCTGGTTGCGCATCATGCTCCGCGAGTTACGTGTGTCGGTCTCCGTTCCTTTGCAACTGTTTTGCGACAATAAGGCCACTATTAATATTGCAAATAATTTGATTCAAAATGATCATATTAAACATATTGAGATTGACTATTATTTTATCAAGAAGAAGCTTAATTTCGGGGAAGTTTGTGTTCCTTTATTTCCATCCATAGTTCAACTCATAGATATTCTCACAAAGAATCTTCTTCGGCCGCTGTTTGACAATTTCAAGTCCAAGTTGAACATGATTGACATTTATTCTTCAACTTGAGGGGGAGTGTTAAAAGTTATTTTTATTTATTTTATTGTCATTTCTATTATTTTCGTTTCTATATTTATGTCATTCTTTTTTTATCCTTCGGGTGTTTTTAGGAGTGATTTGGGTATTATACTTTTTCTTTTATATAACCCTTGTATGTTGTTTTAATATCCTATTCAGTATGAATAATAGTATTCTGCTCAATTCCAAAATTCTACAATAAGCAAGTATGATTTTACAATTTTTTGTTAAAGATCGTGATCATCGCTTTTATCAAGCCACTTTCGCCAGTCAAAGACATGTTGGTTGTTCGTCTTTTTTTTTTCTCACTAGAAGGACATGGACTAAATCAACGAATCTTAATTTTCCTTTGATGACCTTAACAACACTTTTTTGCATGCTAATGACGTCAATGTTGCTCAATGATCACATCGACTTTTTCTCGATGATAGCGATTCAACCTAGCACGATTTCGTGCAAGAAATAAATCACCTCCTGCATTCAGTACAAAGGTTAACAGGGCGATCAGAAACCTTATGTCTAAAGATCGATGATAGAGAGATGATTTTCAGATGTCATGGGACCAAAAATCAGTGTCACAAGGTTTTTATTTAAACTGGCCAAAGATAAAAAAAACTTTTCAATGATGTGCATGCATCGTTTTGGTAATTTATAATATTTTTTAAATTTTGTTTGAATCTATGCCAGATGAAAAGCTGTTAAGATATCTTGTTTGATAATGAAAAGTTTGATTTTGCCTGAATTAGTGTCCATACATTTGATGGGCATAGGCTGCCTTTTCATTGAAGAAAGATTTTACACTAGAGACAACATATAAGGCTAGCTTTGGTGCGGTGGTAATATGGAGAGAGAGAAAGGGTAAATATTTAAGTTTTGGGATGTGTGACTTTGCATTAGAGATGATCTTGCATGCATCTAATCGGCAGCGAAAAGTTGTGCTTAAATTTTAAATGGTCTTACATAAAAAGACTAAGTCTATGCTTATCGCCTATCATAGTGATGATTATTAGTATTTTTTTTAAATTAATGAGAATGGTAACGATCAAAATCAAGTGATCTGACTGTCTCATGAAATAATTAACCTTTTTTATAATTTTTTATTTGATTCAATTGATTCATTTTGAGTAGAAAAAACTCATAATTCCAAGCAAGTTTGAATCTTTTTTTTTTAGGCTAGCTCAAAATTATCAGCCACTTGATATTATTTTGATCAGTATGTGTTATGAAATATGATTGACATATTAATATTAGCGCATAAATCTAGTAACACTCTCTATTCTGGTTTACATTTTTTGTAACATGAAACATATATGAACTGATGAGATTTCAGACTGGAGACTTATCAGTAAGTTGTCGCACGTGGAGACATTTATATGATATAGAAACTAGGTAACCACTGAAGTAATTTTTTATGCGCATTTAAAGTCAGAAGGTGTCGATACTTGGTTTAGATATGCTAAACTACACGCTTAGATTGATAATATGTGACTGCTGCTTGTTTTATTTTGTGTTTTCTGATATCAGAAAAATTATTCACAGATTTAAATATGCCATTGTTGTCACCAATCTCAATCTTTATGCAAAAAAAAAAAAAGGTTCCTTGCCTCGCTCCTCATTTTCCACATCTATTTTGTTATCAGTGTACAAATTTTAAGTTTTTATGGTTTTGCTGCTGCGCAATTTCTAGCCTCATCATGGTTTTATGAGAAAATGAGTTTTTTTCCTTGCTTGAGTTTTCCTGTACTGGGAATTATCTTCTCAGTTATATTTAAAATTTTTAATTTAGAAAAGTGTCAAACTTGTCCCCTAACTCTTTGCAGGGAGTTATTTTAGTTCCGGAGCCTATAAAAGTGTCAATTCAGTCCCCAAACTCTTATAGTATGTGCTGAAATATTCTCCATGAATAACTATTTCAGCTAAAATTTAAAGATTCTGAGGATTTTTTTTTATATTTTTAGACTCTGAAACTAAAATGACCCCATATAAATAATCAAAGGGTTATTTAGACACTTTTTTTTTTAATTACACTTATCGCTGATTTAATTTGTTTCTAGGATGTTGAACCATCGGCTCCTGTTGAGAAGGAAGAGGAGTGCTGCCATTCTTTCATTCTCAAGGATGACCTGGGAATTGTTTGCCGAGTATGTGGAGTCGTTCATAAGAGCATTGAGACGATTTTTGATTTCCAATGGGCAAAGGTACTATGATCTGGTGTTATATTTTAAGGATATGTTATTTTCTACATGTTATGCAGTTTTTGTTTTACTAATATTACTAGGTGTATTGCACTGATTAATCCTTAAATATTGCTCATGTATTCTATGACCGTATTTTATTTTATTTTAGGGGCATTTACATATATAGCATACAATTCTTATGCATTTACATATCTCGCACCTAAATTTTCATATTTACATACATATCACTCAAATCTTTAATATCACATTTAAATACATAGATGTGAGATATGTAAATACATAAGAATTGTATGCTATGTATGTAAATTTTCTTATATTTTATTTACTTTTTCAGACTGTTGGGTGCTGGATGTGTCAGATTTTGCTTGGTATATTAACTTATTATCCCTTCTCTAATATAGTTCCATAAAACATTTTAACTTATTATCCATTCTCTAATATAGTTCCATAAAACCCTTATGTACATCCATAAATCTTTCCATTTTGCAAACTATCATTTTATGATTTATCAAAAATTAATATTATGATAGGACCTTGGAATATAGGTACTTTCACAGGTAAACTAATGGAATTAGTTGATATTATGGTTCATAAGAAGATAAATATCTTATGTATTCAAGGGACTAAATGGGTTGGAGAAAAGGCTAAGGAGTTTGATAGCTTAGGTTTTAAACTTTGGTATTCAGGCAGGGGTCGCACTAGAAATGGTGTAGGTGTGATTATATATAAGAGTTTGAAAGATAATGTTGAAAAAATTAATTGAATTAGAGATAAAATTATAGTTCTTAAGATTATTGTTAATACTGAGATTTTTAATGTTATAAGTGTTTATGCCCCTGAAGTATGTTTAGATATAGGTTCAAAAGAAAAATTATGGAATGAACCATAAGAATTAATACAAATGATATCTCTTGAAGAAAAATTTTTTATTGGAGAAGATTTAAATGAACGTGTAGCTAGAGTGGTAGAAGATTTTAGAAATATTTATGGTGGCTACGGTTTTGGAGTGATTAATGAAGAAGGTAGAACATTGTTAGATTTTTTTAACGTATGATTTTGTTATTGTTAATACTTTATTTAAAAAAAGAGATGAGTATATTACTACTTGTAAGAATGGATCTAATAAAACACAAATTGATTATTTTCTTATGAGAAAAAGAGATCGTTGAGAATGTAAAAATTGTAAGGTAATTCCAAATGAAAATCTAAGTACTCAACATCGATTATTAGTTCTAGATTTTAAGATGAAGAGTCGTAAGATTAATAATACAAGAAATCATTGTCATATAATTAGATTGGGGTATCTAAAAGATACAAATAAAATTATTGTTATGAGTAAATTTCAAGATTTCAAGATTTGGGATGTTCATGAAGAAACAAATTCTACGTGGGATAAAGTGGCAAACACGATCAAACAAGTGGCATAAGATGTACTTGGAGAATCAAAAGGAAAATTTGTTATAAATAAAATTAGTTGGTGGTGAAATAATACTGTGTAAGAAATATAAAATATAAAAATTTGTGTTATAAAAATTAGTTTAAATATAAAAGTTTAGAGAACTGAAAAAAATATATGGTGGGCATAAAGAGTATTAAAAAATAATTTGTGATGCTAAAAATTTTGTTTTTAGTGATATTTGTAATAGATTAGGTACTAAAGATGATGAAAAATATATGTTATAACTAGCTAAACAAAGAGAAAAGACAAGTAAAAATTTAATTCAAGTAAAATGTATTAAAGATGAAAAAAAAAAAAAAAAGATATTTAACATGGATCTAGGAGTTATTTTGATAAACTTTTTAATGAATTTTATGAAAATACGATCGACCTTAATGTTCTTAATATCGTTAATAATAATAAAATGTTTTATTTTACCATCACATTAATTAAAAAGAAGTTGAGGGGGCTTGGAAAATCATTAGGATCCGGTGATAAACCAATTGAAGTGTGGAAATATTTAGGAGATGTGGGAGTTTCTTGGCGTATTAAATCTTTTAATTCTATTGTAATAGATAAAAAGATGGTTGATGAGTAGAGGAAGAGTATTTTCGTCCCCCTTTTTAAGAATAAAGGGAAAGGGGATGCACGAGCGTGCTAATTATAAAGGAATTAAATTGATGTGTCATACTTTAAAATTATGGGATATGCAATTTTAGTAATAGTAGTTATAGTGGCAGAGTTGCAACTATGGGCGATTAAATCATTAAAAGGTGTTAACTTTTTAGATATCTTGGATCTATTGTTCAAAGTGATGGGTGATATAGATGGGGATGTTATTAGTAGAATCCAAGTTGGCTGCTTGAAATTGAGAAATGCATCGGGTCTATTGTGTAATAAAAACGTATTGCTTAGACTTGAAGGAAAATTTTATAAGATGGTGGTGAGACCTGCAATACTCTATGACACAGAATGTTATGTCTTTTAAAAGAGAAGCATAAAACAATGTTGTTGCGATGAGAATGCTTAGGTGGATGAGATGCTTGCAACTCAGACAAATTGTGAAATGAATTTGTTGGTGATAGGGTTGGTGTAGCTCCAGTTGCAGGAGAGAGTCATCTTATATGGTTTTGTCACATTAAAATTCGACCATCTGATGATCTAGTTAGGAGAGTAAATGTTTCAGATTCGACTTATGTTAAGAAAGGCAGAGTTAGATCTAAAAAGACTTAGGCTTATTGTATACAAAATGATCTTAATCTATTAGAATTAAATGAAAATATGACACTCAATAGGACGCAATGGAGAAAAAAATATTCATGTAGCTGACCCCACTCATTGGGATAAAGGCTTGTTGTTGTTGTTGTTGTTGTTGGTTTCATATTAGAAGAGAGACACGTGAAATACAATGAAGGGATAACTTAAATTGTAGGGAGGGATCAGAGCCAATTGAGACAATTTGGATTGAAATTGTTAGCACTTGAATCGAAATTATTATTTTTTTTAAAAAAAGGCAACTTGGATCAAAGCCTTAAATACTTTGTACACAAATTTTGAGGAAAATTCACCTATACAAGTTGGATCTGAGAAACACAACCCGCTTGACGTGCACATCAATCTTAGAGATTGAGGCCTATGATATCTCAAAGGGGATTTCAATATATTATAGTTTATTAATATGACAAATGCCTTAACCCACACACACACACATGAACACACCGTCATAAGATTGATATTTCCATATGATAAATAACAATACTTCGAAAGGTGTTTTACCTATAGTTCAACTTATTGTAATATTAAATGTGAATTCAGTACTCACTTAAGTATGCTCCATTTATTCAAAAAATGTTTTCACTCAAAATGAAGTACGCCACCAAAGCTTCTATTAGCAACTTATTTTTATTATATGCTTTAGGATTGAAAGTTGAAGGTAAGTAAAGGGCGATGCCAAAGAAGTTTTCATAGTTGAAATATTTAATAAAGATTCGCATCCATATCATGTAATTGTTATGTATTTACATAACTACACTTGACCTATGCATTAAAATGTGTATTTCACATTTTAAAAGCTAAAAGTTAAAATAGTGATATTTTTTATGTAATAATAAATATTTGGGTGGTATACATGTAAAAAGTAAATTTTAGGTGTTAGATATGTAAATACATAGAAATTGTGTGGTATGTATGTATTGAATCCAAGATTGTCCTGTGAATTATACCCAAGGAATAAAACATAGGATGAGAGGAAGAGAGAGAGAGCGAGAGAAAGAGTGCTCTAATGAACAATAAAATGAAGGAATTGTGTAATCTTTTATTCATGAAATGTTCCTCTATTTATAGACAAAAGGGTAACAAGAGTTGACGTCACATTTATGCTATTAAAATAGAATATGTACATGTTATAATAGGAATTATATTCCCGTGAGCCCAAGGCCTTGCTACTCTTCAGGTCGGTCATCTCGGCTGACAAGGTGAGACGATTAATATCGTCGGTTGGCCTGTTGGATAGGGAACATCAGTCGGTTGTCCCTTCAGGTAAGAGCGACCGCCTGGCTATTTGAAGATAGTCAGCAAGACTGATCTAGTCAGTTGACACTGACCGGCCAAATGTATTGATCCAGTCGCCAACCCTTAATTCTTGCCGAGTGGATTTTTGCAGGCCTAGTAAAATTAGGCCATCGGGCATAGGGTGGGTCATCGTAACCCGACGGGTAGTTTACCCATTGGGCGAGAAGATCTCGCTGAATGTTGTTGAGGTTTATTACTCCATGATGTCTCGAGGGAATCTTTGGTTGTCCCTAGCATCAAGATTTCATCTGGACGTGCATTGGTAAATTGGTTCATGCGATCTCTGGCTAGCTCTGGTCATTTTCCAGAGGGCGCAACTTTGCCACGTCATTCTTTCTTGGACGTCGGATTGCTTCGAGATTTGTGCATACACATTTTCTGTGCACAACATGTAAGGCCCCAATAGTTAATGCATTGAAAATTATGATAATGAAAAAGGGAATAAGATGGGCCTTGTAGATGGACCACTCGTTGAAGAATAACTTTACTGTATGAGAAGCACTAGTTTCCTTCCACTGCAAAACAAAGTGGGTTATTTTAGAATATTGTTTGACAACTATTAAAATCGAGTCATATGAAAGAGTAATTTAAGGTGAACAACAGATAATGAACACTTATGTCGTTAGGGTGCATAACAATTGGCATGGTGTAATAATGGCTTCTTTAGGGACATTTACATGCTCAAGACCCAATTCCTATGTATTGACATATCTAACACTTGCACTTTAATTTTTACATTTTTACTGCCCAATTCTTTTATATCACATCCAAAATACCACTTTCAAAAAGTGAAATACACCTTTTTCATGTATAGGCAAGGTGGTATTAATGTAAAAATTAAAGTTTAGGTGTTAGATATGTGAATGCATAAGAATTGGGTATTATGTATGTTAAGTCTTTCCTTTAATTTATCACTTGAATAAGCCACAAGGCTGCCTTCCTAATGAAATGCCACCCATACCCATCCAAGATACATTACAAGCATAATAAGATGTAAACATATGTTGATATAAGTAATCAATTCCACAAGGAAATCAAAGCTTAAAAGTTAGACCTGCTACTTTGAAAAAAAAAATTGAATTAAATAAGAGACTGAGTTGAGGTAGTATCGGTTATAGATTAGGGTTAGTGGAATTTCTGTATTTGAATAAGCCACGAGTTTGCCTTCCTAGTGAAAGTGCAGTATTTGCATTGGTTTGCTGCATTTTGATTCATAATACTTGCTAGATCCGATTTTAAAAAATACCATGAAGTCTTGATAATGCAACAGCTGTAAAATGAAGTAAATCAGTCAGATTACTTGTATTTTTTTTCTGATTTGAAATTGCCAGACTGATAAAAGAACTTTGCTTTTGCACAGCATTCTGTTAATAACTTTTATAATATTATTATAAAATCTGTTTTCTGCATTATTTAAGCATATTTGTTATGTCAATGCAACATGGTAATGAAGAATCTCAAAAATACAAATTAACTTACATACTCCGTATCATTAATCCTTGTCACTCAAGTTCAAGTTAGGTTTTGGTTTTGCATATCAAATCACTGATTTTATAATGTATCTTTAGTTATTTTAGATTGCTAAAATAAATATCTTACATCGCTTTTCACCATTATTTCTTCCCTTTCTCTACATATTTTCATTAACAGTAAAGTAAAACCATACATTTAATTTTCTTTGAATAAGCAGACCACCCGAGATGCGAGGTACTACGTGTCTGGAACGCGTAAACATGAAGATATGGATGAAGCAGTTGATGCGTCTAACCCAAACTATCCTGAAGAAGACACCGCCACCGATCTTGGCATCGATCCGCAGCATCGGAAACTGATGAAACCACATCAAATTGAGGGTTTCAGGTTCCTTGTCAAAAACCTAATGGTCGAAAAACCGGGCGGATGCATCCTCGCTCACGCCCCTGGATCTGGAAAAACCTTCATGCTTATAAGCTTTATGCAGAGCTTTATCACTCAGAAACCCAACAAAAGACCCTTAGTTGTTCTTCCTAAGGGAATCTTAGCCACATGGAAAAGAGAGTTCCAGCTTTGGCAGTCTGAAGACATACCATTATTCGATTTTTATTCCTCTAAAGCAGATCATAGATCACAGCAGCTGGATATCTTGAAGAACTGGGAGCAAAGCAGAGGCATCTTATTTTTGGGCTACAAACAGTTCACTAACATTGTTAGCAGCACATCCACTGAAAAGATCGATGCTTTATGTCGCGAAAAATTGCTTATGGTTCCAGGCCTTGTAATTCTAGATGAGGGACACACCCCAAGGAATAACAACACCGCTCTCGTTCAATCACTTTCGAGGATCAAGACCCCTCGAAAGGTAGTACTTTCAGGCACACTTTTCCAAAATCATGTTAAGGAAGTCTTCAATATTCTCAAGCTCGTTCGTCCCAAATTCATGAAGGAGGAGTCGTCTCGGAATGTCATGAAGCGAATCCTTAGCAGCGTAGAGATATCCGCTGGTAGGCGTCCGACAAAGGGTTGCAGGGAGTCCGCTTTCTGCGATCTCATCCACGAAACCCTTCAAAATGATGATAATCGTTTACGAAAAAATTTAGTAATTAAGGACCTGAGAGAAATGACCCACAATGTTCTTCACTACTACAAAGGTGATTTCTTGGATGAACTTCCTGGATTGGTTGACTTCACCGTATTCCTGAAACTAACTTCCAAGCAAAAAAATATCATGACTAAACTTCACAAACTCGATATTTTCAAGGGAAACTCCGTGGGTAGTGCGGTATATTTGCATCCATGTTTGAAGGAGGTTGCTGAAAGTTTTGATGGGGATAAAACTGAGTCATTAAGTAATGATAAAGTTGATGGTTTAATAGGATCATTAAACGTCAGGGATGGAGTGAAGACCAAGTTTTTTCTTCGTGTGCTTTCCTTATCCGAATCTGCCGGGGAGAGACTCCTTGTATTTAGTCGGTACATTCTCCCTCTGAAATTCTTGGAAAGATTGGTCATTCAAAAGAAGGGCTGGCGCTTGGGGAAGGAAGTATTTATGATTTCAGGCGATTCTAACCCCGAAGATAGGGAATGGTCTATGGAACAATTCAATAATTCAGCAGATGCCCGAGTTCTTTTTGGTTCTATAAAGGCCTGTGGAGAGGGCATTTCGTTAATCGGAGCGTCCAGGATATTAATCCTAGATGTGCATCTCAATCCTTCCGTCACTCGTCAGGCAATTGGTCGAGCTTTTCGACCCGGCCAACAGAGGAGGGTGTATACCTACAGGCTGGTGGCCGCGGATAGCCCGGAGGAGGAGCACCATTGTACATCCTTCAAGAAGGAGGTTATTTCAAAGCTGTGGTTTGAGTACAACGATTACAGTGGTCACCAGGAGATTGATCTTCATGAGGTCGAACTTACAGATGCTGATGATATTTTCCTTGAAAATCCCGCTTTAATTGAAGATATCAAATGTCTGTACAAAAGGCAAGCAATTTTAACACATTTCAATTAATGTCTATGTGATGATGATGGTGGTGTTTCGTTTTGACTCTAAATTAATACTTTCCTATTTGCAGGTGATTCTCTATGCTTAATAAAGATGTCATATTTTGGAGAAGCAACTTATTAGTTGGGGATTGCTTGTATATGTGATACTTTTGCTTCTGGCATCTGGTAACTCTTGTTCACTACCATCAGATCTCTTGATAGTCGTTATATCTTAGCAGGCCGTTGTGAGAACCGGCACTTTTCGATCTTTTTACGTGCGCTACTTTAGCGAGTTCTACACTGTAGCGCACTGTCTTGTAACTCTACGGTTCAAAACATGAACATGCTGTTATAGGCCTGTTATGAATCCTTAGAACATCATTTCAATGCATGCTTTGTCATCTCTTTTACTTTTTCTCTTATGCTAAGTGCCAAATTGTCCTACTCATTTGCATGAAAGTTCTAGCACATAGTTTTCTCTTTTATTTCTTCTCTTAGTTTGTGGCACTGCAAGAACACACAAACATTTCCAAAGATTGGATCAAGTGAATTGCATTTTGAGAATTTAAGGTGGAGTTTGGTAGCACAAAATTAATAGGATTTACGAATAATTTTACCGTAGATCCTCACCCAAAAGCGAAAAAATGTGAAATAAATCCGACAGTTTGCTAAATCAAACTTTCTCTCCCTCCGTTAATTTTTCTGATGTAAATCCGGATTTACTAAATCTGTTTTTAGGTTGATTTAACGGATACAAAAAAATTAAATCTCGATAAAATGTTGAAAATAAAAGATAAATTTAAGTGGATTCAAGTTAAATCATACCAAACATCCTCTTGAAATTAACACAACCGCATTTTATAAATTCAGATTTACCAGATTTACTAAAGCCTGCTTAACCTAGATCTCACGTGCAGCCAACACTCCCTAAAGTGACATAATTGGTGAACTCGCCAAGTTCTGACTTTAAGTCAAACTTCTTTTGAGGATAAAAGATAAGAGGCATTTACATACACATCACACAATTTTTATGCATTTACACATCTAACAGCTGAAAATTCATATTTACATACATACCACTCAAATCTCTTAACATCACATCAAAAATACCAACCATCACTATCTTCTTAAGAGCGAAATGCACATTTTTCATGCATAGATTCATAACACCAAAGTGATACAAGCATAAATGTCAAACTCTGCATGTTAGATATGCAAATACATAAGAAATCATATGACATGTATGTAAATTTCCCTAAAAGATAAAACACTATCGAATACAATAATGCAAGCATGCCGCCGCCGCCGCTGTGGTTTTTAATTACAAGTCGTCGCATATCAAGTGCTTACCACGTTATCTGCCCACAGGGAAGTTAGGTTGCTATGCGCTCCATACGCCTCAGGTTGCGCGCACGTTCTGCTCGCTTCGCCATTATATACCTAATGCTAGCTCTCGCAAATTCATTACCAGCAGCCATTATTGCTATATTGAGAGAGAGAGAGAGAGAGATGGCGAGCTGCTGGGTGGGTGCGATTATGGTTTTGTTTGGGTTTGCTGCAGCTGCTGTTGCGTCGGCCGGCGGGGAGCTGTGGAAGGGTGAAGATTTGAAGAGCGTTCATGTTGCCGGGAAGGTTCTCTGCCAGGATTGCTCTCAGGGTTGGAATTATTGGGCCCATGCGGCCCAGCCTGTTAAAGGTTAGTTCCACATATTTATAATATTCATATTAGGGTTGTTGAGGATCTGATTTCGTGCTGAGTTGGGGTTCGTATATTTGATTTTGAGCCTCGTCGGTTTGAAATTGAATCGAGCTCGGTCGATCCAGCTCAAAATAGAAACGAGTTGGCTCAAATCAAGTTAATTGGATTCGTTTCAGTTTGAAATCAGCACGTGGTTTGTTTAGCTACATTTTCTTTAGCATTATAAATATAATTTTTATAAAGAAAAAAAATATTTTGAGCAATCTTGAGCGAGTTGGAGCTGATCTGTGTATGGCTTGAAATAGGCTAAAAAAATCTTGATCCGGACTAACAACACCCTATCTATATGTTGGGAAATTTATATATATGACATGCAATTGTCAACTATTTACATATTAACACAAAAAAAAAAAAAATTATTTTTTTATCATTTATGTCACCTAAATCTCTCGAAGAATATAAAAAACAATAATTAAAACTTTTAAAAATTGAAATATATAGATTCATGCATGGTTAAAAGGGGTATGTACATAAAAATTGAAGTTTGGGTTAGACATGTAAACACATAGGGATTGAGTGGTATGCATCTGAATCTACACATACCACGTGAATCCAATTGTTCTATATTTATATATATATATATATATATATATATATATATATATATATATATATATATATATATATATATATATATATATATATATATATATATCATATTTTTATTATCACATAAAAAGAGCAATTTTTACACATCAATCGCTCAAAATATTAAATATAATATTTTAATTATTCAAAATTTAAATATAATTTTTAACCACTTTTTCTATTTAGTTTTCTTTTTATCTACTAATGAAAAGTTTTAGCTTAAAATATTATAATTTTAAATTTGAATGATTAATATGTTATATTCGATATTTTAAGTGATTGTAATGTAAAAACACTTCTTTATAATGATACCTTTCAATTAAGCGAGGAAATATTTCGTCTGAATGGCCAACCATCAGACGTCACATGGTCGTACACTTGTTCGGCGGTGACGTGATGTCCGGCAGTTGGCCATCCGGACATGCGGGATGTACGAATGGAATAATTTTTCCAATTAAGCCACTAACAAATATTACATGAGATATCTTCCTTCTAATAAATTTATTTCTGAATGCTTAAGGTGGCAAAGTAGCGGTGACCTGCACAGACGCGCGGCGGCGAGTGGTTTACTACGGCAGCGACGAGACTGACGATAAGGGCAACTTCGACTTACCGGTCGAACTGAACCGCTACTCTGGCGATGCAGCTAAGCGTATTCGGCCGGAGGGATGCTCCGTCCGCCTCCTCTCATCGCCGGACTCCGCCTGCAACGTCCTCACGGACTTCGCCGGCGGTCGGTCCGGGGTGCGGCTCGTCCGGCCCTCGCACGTGTACCCGGGGAGGATAAAGTACACGGTGGGGCCCTTTTTCTTCACATCTCCCATGTGCGAGGAGCCCGACACCCACGAATGAGATCGAGTTTTGTTTTTCGTTTTTTCACCTTTATTTTGGGAAATTTACATGCATACCATCCAACTATTATGTATTTACTTATCTCACATCTATATTTTGATTTTTATATGGTAAGCATCTTAACCTATGTATGAAAAGGTGGATTATATCATTTACACATTTTCATATATAGTAAATGTGCTTACGATATAAAAATGAAAGTTTAGATGTGAGATAGGCCTAGTTTTTCTGCGCGGACTCCTAACGTAACTTTACGTGCGGCAAAAGTTATTCCTGAGTTATTTTCAGGTTATTTATGGGTTATTTTCAATAATACTGAAATAACCCAGAAATAACTTGCGGTCTTTATTTTT
Source organism: Phalaenopsis aphrodite (assembly GCA_003013225.1). Lineage (NCBI taxonomy): Eukaryota > Viridiplantae > Streptophyta > Magnoliopsida > Asparagales > Orchidaceae > Phalaenopsis > Phalaenopsis aphrodite. The sequence continues at coordinate 2,266,195 of NEWO01000024.1, read as the reverse complement.
GGGTTATTTTGAAATTATTAAAAATAACCCAGAAATAACCTTAAAATAACTCAGGAATAATCTCCGCCGCGCGTAGAGCTACGTCAGGAGTCCGCACAGAAAATGCGCTCGTGAGATAGGTAAATGCATAAAAAATAGTTGTTATGTATGTAAATTCTCTTTTTTATTTATAATTAATTTATGTGTCTTTATTTAATTTTGATTTTGATTTTGTTACTGGGGGTTGTATTGAATGCATTCCAAAGAAGAAGAAAGTTTTAACTTTTCCATCGCGTGTCACGTCGAAATCATGATATTATGTACAATATATTTTTTGAGTTTAAATTGTGAGGTCGCTCAGGTTGGTTACGATAAGTGGCTCGTGAACTGAGATTGATGAGCTAAGAAATCAAGTTCAAGCGAGCCCCGACATAACTTGTTAGCTTGTGAGCAAATTTGTTTAAGAAATAATTAATATAAAATTTATTCAAAATATATTAAAATTCAAATCTTTACCTTTAAATTATTAAAGATATTAAAAAAAATTGTTATTTTATATTTTATATCAAGTGATTTCTTTTTAATTATTTTTAAATTATTATTCTATTTATCATTTTATTGTAATACTAGTTAAAATTAATATTAATTTTTTTCTCTTTTTTACTAAATAATAAGGGACTCTTGAGCCAGCTCACTCATAGATTCAAGCTCGAACTAGAACTCGTCGAACTAGATTAACTAATCAAGCTCAATCTAAGGGTAGCTCGACCTTGACTCAACTTGTTTACACCCCTAAATTATATATATCCTTAATTTTATATAAAAAATAATTCAAACTAGTATAATGATATGATGCAATTCACCATACCATCTGCATAACGGTAAGATGAAATCCACGCCATCAACCGCATGTCCCATAAAACCAAATATAATGGCAGCTCCCCTCCTACTGACCCTACTCATCTCTACCACCCATCATCTATACTTGAACTTCCAAACCACATTTGCCCTCACAACTCCTCTCCTTCTTCCTATTCTCGCCATTTCTCTTCCAAACACATAAACAAAAAACAAAAAAAATTACAGAACCTCAAAAACAAAAACCGACCAAACTAATCAATCGATGAACCATGTCCACTTAACCAGGCTCTAGTTGTTCGAGCAGAGAACTAACATCTATCATTGTCGACTCTCTTGCTACATTCTCATAAAATGTTGTTAGAGTAAGAAGTGTAGAGTGTAAATAATGGCGGCGAAAAAGAAGAAAGTTGCGAGGAGACGAGATTGAGACAACAGTGCATTTGAGCTTCATGTAAAGGTGGAGATGAGGGTGTTCAGTAGGATATAAAATATTGCATTTGGTTGGTCGTCTGCATGTGTAGAAGATCAATCATCGGGCGCTAGTTCGGCTTGGTATTGCACTACCTCAACATGTATGCTGCGGTGTCGCTCAGCCGTTGATCTTCCACAGACGACGACGAACAAAATGTTTTTCATTCAACCGGGGGAGGATGACCATGGTTTGGCTTGGAGGGAAGATGATTTGAATGTGGGGGATGGGAGAAAGGATGGGGTTATATTGTGAGTGATTAAGATAGAAAAATTATTACATTCGGACATCCGCACGTACTTCTGCGTCTGGAATGAGTAAAAGAAATAAATAAATAAATAACAGCAACTATTCAAATATTCCCAATCTTAATTAAAACATGAACCTTCAACACCCAATCATTACTAAGAAAACATAGCTCCATAGCTGCACCTCAGTATACCTCACCCAAAACTATAAACAATTTATTTATTACACACAAGTGCATTCTTCTGAACTATAATTGTTGAGAGTATTTACATCAAAATGTAAGGGTTGGAAGCCAAAATAGCCACTTACATCTCAAGAGCCATCCTCCAAGATTGAAAAAAATACACATCTTTGCATTGAATGAAGAAGAAGAAGAAGAGAAGAGAGAAGATACAAAATTATATAGTTCTATTCACAGTGGAGAAAGAATGAGCAGCAGCTTATTTAAAGAAAAGGGGGCATTTTACATACATACCACCAAATTCCCATGAATTTACATATCTAACACCTAAACTACACTTTATATAGTTATTCCACCGAAATCTTTCGTATCACATCAAAAATATCACTATTTTGGCTTTTAAACAGCGAAATACACATTTTCACGCATAAATAAGGTGCCATGTATGTAAAAATTGAATTTTTAGGTGTTAGATATGTAAATACATAAGAATTGAGTTGTGCGTATGTAATATTCCAAAAATAAAATAAAATAAAAAACAGGACTGGTACAGTTCTCATGAGAACCATTTCTTCTCTTTCTTTACTGATTTAAGCTGCATGACCAACTCTTCCCTCTGGGCTTCAACTTCAGCATATTGCAGGCTCATGTGGAGGTAGCGCTCTCTCATCTCCTTCAGCTCAGTTTCTAAAGATGATATTTTGTTGGACTGATCAGCTTTTGCAGCATTCCCCCCATCATCACTGTAATTGCAATTTTCTTCTTTTTTATTACTATCTTTCTCAGACAGTAATCTGCAAAAAAGCCCACAGAAATGTAATAAAATAAAAGTCAAGTTTTGATTTTTATGGCAATCATGATGATATGGTCATATAGATATCAGCAGTAAATGTAAGAAACAAGGCATTCAGATAGAAAAGCTGAAAATTTTCTTGGAAGTTTGAGAAATTTACATACATACCCCACAATTCTTTGATATTTACGTGTCTACCACCTAAAGTTTCACATTTATATTCACAAAATTTTGGTATGATAAATCCATGCATGAAAATGTATATTTAATTTTTTAGAAGGAGATGATAGTAATATTTTTGATGTGATATTACAGATACGAGCGCTATGATGTAAATATTAAAGTTTGGGAGTTAGATCTATAATTCGTGTAAAATCATGCCTCTCTCTCTCTCTCTCTCTCTCTCTCTCTAGAGATAGAGAGAGAGTTGGGTGATATTAGTTTAGGTGTTAGATATGTAAATGCAAAGGAATTGAGAGGTATGTATGCAAAATCTTCCAACTTAAAAATATCAAACTATAAATGTGAAGTCATGAGCTTAAAGAAAGTAAATAAACTTAGTTGCATTAAAAACATAAAATCAGTGCTGTTATTTAAGTTGATATTTTCATTTTATTTTAACTAAAATGACTTGCCCGTTAATTTGCATCTGAAAACTGTTATTTGCCTCCAGAGCCTCGGCGAGCTCAGTTTGCAAAGACTGGATCTTAGACTCGAGTGCGGCTTCGGTTTGAGCTTGAGGCCTCTCCATGTTTCCATTCGGTTCATTTTCGACCTTCAAAACAAGTGGGGAGACAATTTCATA
>NEWO01000024.1:2242956-2262093 GCA_003013225.1 Phalaenopsis aphrodite | reverse complement strand
ATTTCAAGGCTTATTTAATCTTATAAGTTCTCCTAGAATGAGATAACATATAATTGATGATAAGAACGACGCGCGACTAAATAGATTGAAGGTACCGAAGACTATGAAAATTTGAATCAGTGAATCTTGATCGAGGCCATTATACCTTTCAATAGGCTAAACCTCTCGTTCCTAGATCTAGCCAAGCCTTTTCTTCAACGAAAAGCGGTTACATGGCATTGCGAGTCCAATCTTGGGCATCTCCCTTTAGTCTATGTGGGATTATAAATCCCTCATTCACATCCATTTTGGTGAGTTGAGTCTACCCTACTTAACTCATAAGACATCCAATCCATTCATCCTCTATAAAGCCCTATAGTGTTCATTCTATCTCTGACCAAAACAATCCTATCGAAGTTCTATCCAGACCGAACAGAAGTATCAAATTCTTAATCGAAAGTGTTCTCGGATATGCCCAATAAGTGATTAACCTTACAAACTAGCTCCTTTGAGAAACCTCGACCCCGAAAGTTAGAATAGGCCTTATTTAGAGCTACATTCTTTGTAAGAAACAATTGGAATATACTTTCAATCCACCTTCTATTGATCCCTAAAACCTCGACCCCAAAAGTTAGAATAGGCCTTATTTAGAGCTACATTCTTTGTAAGAAAAAATTGGAATATACTTTCAATCCACCTTCTATTGATCCCTGGGAGCTTATAAAATGCATTGATTATGCTATATGATTAGTCCTCTATTGTAGCACTGCAAAAATCTTTCAAAGTCCCTATCGACACTCTACTTTAGTCCACAAAAATATGGCTTGTATGCCATAAATTTATGTCTTTGCTTATCCTTGGTTTGATCTCCATTGTGAAGCGTGTTGGGAGAAACTACTCCGAAAGAATCTCCTTCTAGTTTCACCGCGAAATAGAATCATGGGATACTAGATAATCAGAACAATAAATTAAGCACATAAACAAAATTAAAACAACCAAAAAAACACACGAGAATTCTACATAGAAAAACCCGAGAACGGGAAAAAATCACGGAGCCACGCAACCAAAAATTCACTATGAAAATCAGATAGTTTTACAAAAGATTACAAAGAGCACACTCAAGTTTCTTCTTCACGCTCACACAAAAAAACTTGCAGGACGCTCCACAATCTTCCTTCTCCGATCCGACGCGAACAACACATGCCGAGATTCCAGAAATCCTCCTCCAACTCTGCCCTCCTTAACCAAAAACTTGTTGAAGAACACCCGAGGAAGTCTTAAAAAAAAAATAATAATAAAAAAAAAAGATTTCAAGATAATTCGATTCTAGTTTGAATCTTGAATCAGCTTAAAATCTAGCAAATTTGAGACAAGCTCACTAAAAATCGATTTAATTTGAGCTATGAACCAATTTCAAGCTTGTACTAAAATAGTTTTTAATTGGATCATTATCACCCAATGCACTAGTTCCAGTCAGTATAAAGAACAACAAAAAGAAAGATGGTAAATTTTGATTGATAAAATATATCTTAAATTTAAAAATTATAATATCAGCCTGAAGAAAACAAAATCTAGATGAAACTAAATTGGTTGGATAAACTATTAGAATCAAAATCAGAATTCAGGTATTCATATTACTCACCTTGATTGATTTTTTCTTCTCCTCTAGCCTTTCCTCTTCTCTCTGAGCTAGTAAAGCTTTCTGCAGAACTGAAATCTTTTCTGAAAATGATATTTTCTCTGCCTTCAATTCTTCACATTCTTCAGATACTGAGTGCAAAAGGCCTTCCAGTTTCTCTCTTTTACACTTTTCCTCTTCAAGAGAACTTTTAAGATTCAAAATTTCATTTTGAAATTGTGTTACCTTCTGATGTTGAAGTTTTAAGCCAGAAACAACCTCATTTATCTGCTGTTTTTCATAATCAGAAGCTTTTAGCTCTAATTCGAGTTCATTCACCATTCTTTTGAATGTTTCTTCACTAGATTTAAGAGATTCTGCCATTCTTTGCATACGTTCAAAATCATTCATCAACATTTCCTCATTAAGTTTTGATGCATTTAGCGAGTTTACTAGCTCCGCAATCTTGTCGTTAGACTCTTGTGTCAGATTATGAAGCTCAGTTTCGTACAACGTGACTTTGGATTGAACTTCATGGAGATCGTTCTCGAGTTTATTTTTGTTCGAGCGAAGGATCGAAACTTCTCTAACAGCATCTGCTGATAATTTTTCTCGTTCATCCTGGGACGAGCAAACCTGTGTAGAAAGGTGATAAATTTCTTGTTTGAGGTTCTCAACTTCCACCATCTGTTCATAATTTATCTGTTTTAGCATAACATTTGCCTTATTTATTTTTTGCTCTTGATCCTTACTCTCTTGGAGCATGCTCTCCAGCTGTGAAACTAGAGTCTCCTGCTTCAAAGTAAAATCACTTTGTAGCAAAGAAAGTTTTTCTTCCAAAACCACAACTTTGTTCAGATTTCCAGAAATCTGCTCTCTTAAATCCCTTAACTCAAACTCAAGACGACAAATTTGTTCATGCATTTCCATTTTTTGCCTCCGTAAATCCTCAGATTGTTTCTTTAATAAACTGCACTCTTCTGTAAGGCGCTCAACTGTAGATTCTAGTTTTGAATGAGATATCTTCAGGACTTCTGATTCCTCTTGCGCTTCAACTAATCTTTTCTGAGCATCTTGGAGCATTTTTTTATGTTCAACTTTCAAAATTTCCATCTCCGCTCGCTCCTGTGCTATTTCATCCTTAAGATCCACTATTTGAGACGTATAATCTTCAATTTCCAATCTTCTGGTTTCTTTCTCATCTCTCATGTACCTTAGCTTAGCTTCCAAGCCAGATATTCGTTCAGATAACTGTAAATTATCTGCCTCCAACTGTGATACGAGTAAATCCTGTTCTTGGTTCCTTATTTCAAGTTCTGATGATTTCCTCTCAAACATCTTTTTGACAGACAAATGAGTATCCATATTGCCACTTAGAATTATCATCTCATTTCTCACATCATCCAAACATTTGGAAGAAATTATGTTTTCCCTTTGTGCAACAGCTAAAGTTTCCTCCACCTCAATCTTTTCTCTTTTGATTCTGGAAATGACATCTTCTAATTCCTTCATGGAAGTTTCTAAAGTATCAATTTCCTTCTCTTTCAGTAAGAACTCAGCCTCAAGCTTTGCGTTTCTCAATTTCAACTCTTCTACCAAATCAATTTTTTGATGTTCTTTGAAAGCATCATCATCTATGGTACGAAAATCTGTTGTAATGATCGAATTTTTCTTAAAATTCTGGAGTTCGATCTCAAGTTCAGCACATTTTTTCTTCAAATCATCCATCTCCAATGTGGATTCTGTAATAATGATTCCATTCAAATCCTTCCTATGAAGCTGTTCTTCAGGCAAGCTTAATTGATATTGAAGTTGGTTAATGTTAGATCCAGACTCCTTTACCTCTTTGACATTCTTTTCTGATTCCTTGAGCTTATAAATGAGCTCCAGATTTTCTTCTGTAAGTTCAGTACAGTCCCTCTCCAGCTCCTCCAATTTAGCTTTTAAAACTTCAATTTCTTGAATTAAATCTGAGTTTAATTGATTCAACACCATCTCCATGGAATTTGGAGCATCATTTTGCTCTTTTTGTGGGCTTTCTTCCACCTCAGCATCCATTACTGTCGGATTTCCTGTTTCTTCTCCATTTTCAGATATAGAACTAATTTGGGTAAGGTTTGCTAACTCCAATCTCTGTTTCTCTACTGTTTCTTCCAGTTCTTCAAGTATGGAAACAAGTTCTAGATTCGCTTCTTGAGATTTATTCAGCTGCATGGTTAGGGTACCATTGGATTCTCTCAAGAACATCAACTCGTCTTCTAGTTGCCTTTGCGCGTGCATCATATTTTCAGTATTACAGTTTTCTTTGTCCCCCAGAATTCGCTTCAAGTCCGTCACGGACAATCTCAGTTGATCGACTTCGCTCTTTAAAGAATCACGCTCGTTGTTGGCGGCAGAAAGCTCCATATCGGCCTCTGCCTGCTGTTTCGATTTGAATGAGCAGTCTCTTTTCAGTTTTTCGAGTTCAATTTTCAACTTCTGTGCATGCCGTTCCCACATCCTAGCCTCGTCTCGGAGCTCGTCGATAGTTTCTTCTGCAGCTTCGAGGAGTTCTTTGGTGGAGCCTGAAGTCCTGAGCTGCACGCCGGAATGGCCATGCGGAGCGGTCTGCGAGGTAGGCTCCGGCCATTGAGGCGGAATGGAAGATCCTGAAGCTCTGGAATTGAAGGATGATGGATTTGATCGATTAAGATCGTCGACGGGACCAGCGCTAGAGGTTGCGCTGGCATGAGAATCAGCAGAATCTTGTCGTACGATACGCGAGCCGCCGTTGACACTGCTTTTAGGAGAAAAATTCGTTCTTCCGGCAGAGTTCTCCATTGAGTCGGAACTAGAATGTGAAACTGATGCTAAGGAAGCCGCGTCCTGCACAAAGAATTCATTCACCATGAGCTGCACAATGAAGATTCTATTAACATACTCCACTAGCCCCCATGTCGAACTCTTTATAAAAGCAAAATGGGGCATTTACATAGATACCAACCAATTCCTATGTATTTACATATCCTACACCAAAATTTTACCTCTTACATTTATACCACCCAATATCATATCATTTAATATACATGTAACCGGTATGCATGTAAAACTTAAAGTTTTGGCATTAGATATGTAAATACATCGGAATTGAATAGTATGTATATAAATCTTCCAAGTAAAATATAGAGGGCATAAAATTGAGTGAAGCTTTTCATGTGAATAATGGCAAAACTGGGAATAATGTATGATGGGATTGTGGCTTCAGATGAATACCCATGACAACAATAATTGTAAAAGAATAAATTCCCTCCATATTTCATCATAAAACATAGACAAATGGGTAAGGAATTCATGCAATATTGTATTTTACATATGGATCCCCAAAAGGCACCTTCTTATCTGCATTTATCCATTTTCATGGGATATGTAAATAAGTAATGTTTTACCCAACAAAAATTCAACACCAATTTCACAATAAAGAAGAAATATGGAATTTTTGGTATAATAAAATGTAGGGAAATTTACATACATAAAACACAATTCCTTTTTATTTACATATCTAAAAGCTAAGGTTTGATATTTACATTTATAATCCTTTGGTATCAGGAATCTATACATGTAAAGGTGTCCTTCACTTTTAAAAAGTTAGTATTAGTGGTATGTTTGATGTGATACTAAATATTAAAGTGTTAGGTATGCAAATATGAAAGTTAAGATGTTAGATATGTAAATACATAAGAGTTATGTGACATGTATGTAAATGTCCCTAAAATTGAGTTCTCTCAATTCATGTGACAAAAACCTCTGGCAGGCAGGTCTCCTTACACCAGTGTTAGATCAAGATTCCAAATGGTGAATTATATCAATGTCTTTTCTACTAAATTGAGTATTAATTGGTTTATTAATTGTGTTTTCTACTAGCTTTTTACAAGTTTTTTCTGCTAAATTGTGGTGTCAATCTTAACCGTCGTAAAATGTTATGTTTGTCTCAAATTTATTATAGAATTTAGAATTGTAATGTCTTTTAATAAATCAATTTTTTTACAAAAACAAGTGATAAATTTTTACTTAAATTTAATGTTGGAGCATTGTGAACTAGGGTTTAGGGTTTAGGGTAAATTGAAAGTCGGGGCATTGTGATTTGTGATCTTTCGCGTGTTTTGTACCACATCTTATACAAGATTTGTGATAGTAAGCGCTAAATCCTAAGACATCCTATACAATCAACATCCTGAACTAAGCATTATTATTAGCTTAATCATAGGTTCATGAAGTTTATCATCAAGCCGACATGATATTCACTTTATCTTAAAATTTTCTCATAGATGCGTCTTCATTTAATTTGGTAAAACAATATAACAAAAGTTATATTTTCACCTATATAATTGTGCTTCAACGTAATAGATCCACATTTTTTTTTAACTAACACAACTAATTATAAATCTTTGTAGCGGACTCCACTTTGTGGAATAAAGGCTTGTTGTTGTTGTACAACTAATTACAACTCTATGATCTAATAATCTTAGTACATAATCAATAAAGGAATGTCCAATAGAATTGCATATCAAATATAGCCTTTCTTCTTTAAATTTTAATTCCCTAATCTTCCAAAGATTTTCCCATTTGTTCTAAATGTCTACTTGATTTAATAGAGGTATTAACAATTAGAATTAGTTCATCTGCAAAAGCATATACTAAGATACCTAACTTTAAATATCATTAAGAAGTATTCCCATAACCAATACAAAAAAAAACATTAATGTTAATTCAATCCTTATGTAAATCTACAATGATTGGGAACTCTATCACTCCACAATTACTTCTAAAACTCATCATTTTTTTTATGATGCACATCTTTAAAAGCTATTAGCACACCTCTGAAATACAGTTTTTTTCTTTAATGAATATCAAATCAATCCTCATAATACGCTATCATATGCCATCTCAAGATTCATAAAAACTTAAAAAAATTCTTTCTTTGCTCCCTATGTTTTCACATTAATTATCATAATACAAAAATCACATCCATAATAGATGAATCTTGCGCAAAATAAAACTGATTATTTCATTTCAAATATTCCATTAACCTCTCCCACAACTTCATTGAATGACACAATAAATTTGATCCCAATATAAATGGAATAATTTTGAACATCACTTTTGTAAATACAGGTACCAAAAATGCTTTATTTTCAATCATTTTGCATCATTTAAGTCTTACAAAATCAATTAAAAATATGTGTTTACCGAACTACTACAATATCACTTATAACTCTAAATAACTCAATAAGCATCTCATATGAACCCAAAGATACATATATATATATATATATATAGAGAGAGAGAGAGAGAGAGAGAGAGAGAGAGATAAGACATCATTATTCAAAGTCATTATGTTGTACTGAAAAGTTTTCAATTACATTAAATTTAAACATCAATGGTCAATATTAAATCTATTTTCTTTCTTGTAATGGTTATGAAAATGCTTATTGAACAAAGACAAAGCAAAATACTTCAAATTAAAAAGTTTGAAAAAATGTAGAAACTTGTAAAAGATAATGGCCTACGATTTAGTAAATCGGATTTTATCTTGTATATAATTTATTAGATGAGAAAACTATTTTTTACATAACTATAAAAAAAATGAAAATTAAGTGTAGCAGTGCGAAATATATTGAACCTAATATATTAAAGAATGGGAATATCGATTGAATCATAGCCTCTTAAATTCAAGTTTGGTGTTAAATAAAGTATCTAAAGAAGGCCAACTTTGATTTCTTTGTGTTTATTCAATCATTTAAATTTTATTTGTTTATCTCGTCGTATTTACTAATTTACATCAAAATAAGGGAAGTTTTTGCACATTTAGTGGCTTGTAATATGTGAATTGTAAATTCACTTGTGTACAACAACAAAATCAAACAAGCCTTTAACCCACTAAGTGGCGTCATCTACATGAATCCTTTTTCTTCATTGAGTACTACTGGGTGTCATAAAAATTCACTTGTGTAATCTACATAAATTCCATTGTTCAAGATGCAATAGAAAACCTTATCCCTAAACAATCATGCATCAACAATAGGTTGCTTGGAAGTGTTGATCCTATAAGCTTAGGTGATTGGGGAGTAGTTCATTAGTGATTTGCTGATAACAAGCCTTATGCGATATTATATAATAATTTGTTAAGTATTTTATCCCATCTTCATTAATTCAGAGCAATCAAGGTGATGATGATTGTTTCCAAATAAGTAGAGCCCTTAAATATGAACTAGAACTCAAGGTAGTCAATTCATGAAGACTCGAGTACAAAATAACTAATAGTTTGGTGTGTGTGAATTTTAGGATTTTTCATTATGAATTGATTAAGTAGATTTTACTAATTGCTAAGGGTGTAGAACATTAATTTAAATTAACTAGCTTTTACCTATAATTATTCAAAATATATTTTACAAATCAAAAATATTATTTCAAAATTTTGGGAAATTATTGGACTTGATTTTAAATTTATTTCATTTATTCAAATTTAATTATAAGTCAAATTTATTTTATGATTGGTAAACAACTGCCTTATTTGCTCATCATTATGAATTTGATCACTTGCATTTTGAAGAAATATAAGTAGCATGCTCCATTCATTGATTTGCTAATTATGTCTATTTATGTCAATTATTTTATAGTTATCATAATAATTAAGAAAAATTAGATTAATGATAATTTGATCAATACTCTTTATTTATATGCTTTTCATATTGGCAAGTTTAATATATTTCATGTGTGTCATATATTTTCTTAAGTTTGACTAATTATGATATAATTATATTTGACTAAGTATTGTAATTATACTTGATAAATTTTAGCTTAACATTGATTCCATTAAATTTATTGAGTTATTATATAATATACTTTATTTCAATAACAAATGAAATAAGTATTAATGATATAAAATTTCTTCAAAATTATAGAGGACTATCGAGGTCCGTTGCACACATCGTCGTTAAGGGAAGGACGACTGCAGATCTCATGGCAACCTTATCAGGTATGTATGAAAAGCCATCGGCGAATAACAAGGTGCACTTGATGAATAAGTTATTCAATTTGAAGATGACGGAATGTGTTTTTGTTGTTCAATATCTGAATGATTTCAATACTATCACAAATTAATTCTCGTCTGTGGAAATTGATTTTGATGATGAGATATATGCACTGATCTTGTTGGCTTCATTGCTAGATAATTGGAAGCCATGAGAATAGTAGTTAGCAGTTCTGCAGGTAAATCTAAATTGAAATACGATGATATTTGTGATTTGATTTTGGCTGAGAAAATTCGCAGGAAAGATTCTGGCAAGGTCTCAAGTTCGAGTTTGACACTGAATGTTGATTTCAGAGGGAGATGGCATGACAAAAACTTAAGTGTAGGGAGATCAAAATCAAAGTTTAGTAAGCAGACAACGTATTAGAATTGTTGCAAAGCTGGCCACATAAGAAGAGACTGTAGGAATCCTAAAAAGATGGAGAATGATANATCAAAGTTTAGTAAGCAGACAACGTATTAGAATTGTTGCAAGGCTGGCCACATAAGGAGGGACTGTAGGAATCCTAAAAAGATGGAGAATGATATCGCAAATGTGTTATCTGAAAAATCACACAATGCACTATTGTTGGCAGTTCATAGTTTTATTGAAGACATGATATTGGATTCAGACACTTTGAATGTGGTAGGAAATCTATCAGAGGCCACGGTGCAGGGCAATGATGGAAGTGAAGAGGAAACTGGGTCTGGGGCACTGTTGACCTCACTTTTGGTTGAGGTTTAATTTTTCCTCTTTAGTAGCCTAAGGTCTAGCCATATAACTTTTCTGTTGACTATTCCTAGAAAACTAGAAAAGAAACCTTCACCTTTAGAAATTCTAAAATCCTCTTTGCTCAACTTGAAGTTTCTCATATTGGTCCTAACCTCTAGCACTTAGTAGGTGGGGTCAATATAGAGTAGCTCGTGACGAGTTCCCATATGACTGCTTGACCTTAGGGTTGACCTCGGATATTGGTCTGGAGTTGTTCACTCACTATTACTCACTTTCACCCCCATTCATTCATAACCCTGAACCTAAACTCGTTGACTGTCATACCCCGATCCTTTGGGAGACTCATGTAGATGGTCTTCTAGACCCTCTAGCCCTAGGCTGTGGTTTAGCTAGCACCAGTACATAGAGGACCCAAATGGAGATTTTGTTGGTCCATTGCTCAAATCAGGATGGTTAGCACCTCAATTCCACCAATTACCCAATTTAGTATTTTGCCCCCGAAACCAATTTGAACTCTTCAATTGACCTCCACTTGATCTTAATTTTCCCCAATTTGAATCATAAACTCTTCATAACAATCTTACACATTAAATTGAACATTTAATTGGCCCTAGTCAAGTCTCAATTTCACTCAATTTCAACCCACATTCAAAATTTCAAATTGGCTATCTCCCCAAATTCCATCAAATTGAATGTCTAAACCCCAAAATTGACATCTAATTGATGTTGAGAACTCTTTATAACATTCCCCTAGACAACTTNGACTGTAGGAATCCTAAAAAGATGGAGAATGATAGCGCAAATGTGTTATCTGAAAAATCACACGATGCACTATTGTTGGCAGTTCATAGTTTTATTGAAGACATGATATTGGATTCAGGGGCTTTAAATGTGGTAGGAAATCTATCAGAGGCCACGGTGCAGGGCAATGATGGAAGTGAAGAGGAAAGTGGGTCTGGGGCACTGTTGACCTCACTTTTGGTTGAGGTTAATTTTTCTTCTTTAGTAGCCTAAGGTCTAGCCATAGAACTTTCTTGTTGACTATTCCTAGAAAACTAGAAAAGAAACCCTCACCTTTAGAAATTCTAAACTCCTCTTTGCTCAAGTTGAAGTTTCTCATATTGGTCCTAACCTCTAGCACTTAGTAGGTGGGGTCAATATAGAGTAGCTCGAGACGAGTTCCCATATGACTGCTTGACCTTAGGGTTGACCTCGGATATTGGTCTGGAGTTGTTCACTCACTGTTACTCACTTTCACCCCCATTCATTCATAACCCCGAACCTAAACTCGTTGACAGTCATACCCCGATCCTTTAAGAGACTCATATAGATGGTCTTCTAGACCCTCTAGCCCTAGGATGTGGTTTAGCTAGCACCAGTACATAGAGGACCCAAATGGAGATTCTGTTGGTCCATTGCTCAAATCAGGATGGTTAGCACCTCAATTCCACCAATTACCCAATTTAGTCTTTTGCCCCCGAAACCAATTTGGACTCTTCAATTGACCTCCACTTGATCTCAATTTTCCCCAATTTGAATCATAAACTCTTCATAACAATCTTACACATTTAATTGAACATTTAATTGGCCCTAGTCAAGTCTCAATTTCACTCAATTTCAACCCACATTCAAAATTTTCAAATTGGTTATCTCCCCAAATTCCATCAAATTGAATGTCTAAACCCCAAAATTGACATCTAATTGATGTTGAGAACTCTTTATAACATTCCCCTAGACAACTTTGAACCATCAATTTGGACCTAACCCAACCATAGTCTAACCTAGGCCCAAGTCTAGCCCAACACCCCTAAATTGGCTAAATGCCCAAAATCCACCAAGTTGACTCTCCCCATCAACTCGAAATCACTTCAAATCTTTTCTAAACATCTCATGACAACAATCTACGTCATCCTGATTAATTGAGCTCGAATCAAAATTTTGACAGGAATCGAATCGCGACGCGTTTTTGACCCGATCGTCGGCGATGCTGCCTAAACGACTTCAGATGACGAAACGGATTGCGTCGACGCGTCCGGAACATCGATTTTACCTAGGGGAGACGTTCGTTTCACTGCGATGATGCGCCTGGGAGGGAATGAATAAAATAAGCATAATAATAATATTATTATTATTAGTATTAGTATTATTATTATTATTGTCATTACTATTTTATATCTAATATATTCCCCCTCTCCTTGATTCTTTAGAGACCCGCGGGCCTTATGCCCTAACCTGTTTTGTTCGCCTAGCCCATCTCTCGCCCGTCCCATTAGGCTCCCGTGCTCTCGCTAGTCCCGCTCGCACGCCCGGCCGTGGCACAGCCCCTCCATCCCTTATTTCTGCCACAAATCCTATCCTCTACGAGATCTTCCTGTCTGCCTCCCTCGAGCCGCCCGCTTGGAGAGTCTGCTCCTCTCGTTTCCTCGAGCTGTCTACGATCTCTCGATCATCTCCCTCTTCCTTCTCCCGTCTATATAAAACTTAGAGCATTTTAAAGGAGAAAAAAAAAATTCTGATAGGGAGGGAAAACTCTGCAAAAATTCTTTCTTGCCTTCTTCTTTAGTTCTTCGTGCTCGGGTTAACTTCCTCTTGCTGTTGGAGAGGAGTTTGAGCTAGGAAGTGTTTCTCTGCGGTTTTTTATTTTGGTTCTGCATTAAAGAGGTACTTCTCCCCATCTGTGTCTTTCGTTCTCTCGATTTTGCTAGGCCAGGGCTGCTGGACATAGTATTTTTGGGTGGGTATGGCATGCTAGTCCAATGTGTTTTGTGTATTTTGTGATATTCACCATTCAAGCATATGAAAATAGAGTTTTTGAACATGTTCTGAGAGTTAGTCCTGATTATTTGCTTAGAATCAATGAAAATTCATCATGTTATTGGTTGTCTTCTTTTTGCTTGAAATACTTGGAAGTGTCATGGTGGTAGCTTTGAAATGAGATTTGCTCCTCTGGAAATGCATGTTGGAATGAACTATCAAAGCTTTTTATTACTATTACTCCCGTTTAAAATGAGTGTTGGAGATCTCGCTTTGCTTTTCATATATATATGGGGCTCGGTTTTGGTTCCCTGCGGCTTTTCCTTGCTCGAAATACATGCTATGAGAAAATTTCTTTAATTTGGAAAGCTCTGTAACTTGTTTTAATGGCATAGTTTTAGCTTCTCGTGGGACTCGGCTTTGCCTGTTGAGGTTCTCGATTTTACCTCTGGGTTGCTCGGTTTCTACCTACCTATTGAATTCATTTTTGCATGAAATTGGGGTGTTATTGGTTGCCCCTAGTTAAATATACGTGCAGGTTCATCCCCAAATAATTTAAAGCTTGTTCGAGGCTCGATTTTGTTGGTTTTGGCCCTTGCTCGACAGCTGGTCCGGTGTAGAGTTTGCTCCTGTCTGCTTTGGCCCTTACCCGAGGACTTGTCGAGGGAGCATAATAGCAGCTGTTAGTGGTGGTCTTTTTCTGTTGGTTGCCTGGGCCTTGAGCCTTAGTTGTTGGTCATTTTGGTTGCCTCGGCCGTAAGCCTTAGCAGCTCCTCCTTTCCTTTTGGTTGCCTTGGTCGTGAGCCTTAGCAGTTGATCCCTCTCTTTGTTGCTTTGACCGAGAGCCTTAGCAGTTGTTTGTCGACCCTGACCGCAAGCACCTATATGGTTTTAGCCGGATGATTTCACGCTTATTTGATATAAGGAGCTTTTGATTAAGCCTGGAATTGAATTTTTTTTTTATTTTGACATGATTTTGGAAGTGCGAATGGATGTCGTCCCTGGGTTACTTTCCTTTTGATCGAGTTGTGAAATCTGAAAGACTTTGAAATTTTATTTTGGAAGAGCATAGAGTTGATCTAAATTGATATCATAAAGGATGTTTCGGAAGTTTGACATTGAAGTTGTGATATCGTTCAAGTGCAGGCTCGGGTGTGTGAGGATATGTAGTTAGTGATGAAGCCATGTATACAGTTGTCACATTGACTTGGGCCCGTTTCGATTTGCTCGAGACAAGATTGGGAAGAGATAACCACATTGGGTTAATCCACTTATAAAAAAAATGAGAAAGTGATATCCTTTCGGATTGATTCAAGGATTTTGGGGCCTCCTTTTTCAGGTCTTTTCGTCATGAGTTTTGAGAGCTGATTCATCCTCCGTCTTTTCGATGTTTTAGGTGGATCAGGTCCTCCTCTCTCTCATCCCCATTTTTATTCTTTTTTTTTCTTGCTTCTTGGTTTGGTTTTCAGTGCTTATGTCTGATACATAAGTGCACATGTATAACCTTTTGTTATATATGAAATCATTAAGCAAGGTCGCAAGTAGGTCGACTTTGTATTGGGTCTTAGGGCAATGATGACAAAGACATGCCGGTGGTAGAGCAGAATGATATTTCATCCTACAACACTAGGACTCAGTTATGGGACCTGATGAACTCTAGGATAAAAGTATCATTCACCGACAAAAGACTAGAGGAGGACCCATACCTTCTTAGGTTGTTGGTGGTCTTATGCCCGACGGTGTAATCGACTCGTGAACAACTATTCTTTTCTTAAAACTGATAAGAATAGATACAATGTTTAATAAAATACTTTCACTACAATAATTGATATAATTTTCCTTTTGTATGCCTTAAATCTATATGCATGCCAAAAATAATAAATTTTAAATATATATTATCACTTGGTTGTCCACCTATTAATTACCAGTTCTTGGTCAATGAGAACCCTCTTAAGTTAGGTTCAGTAGGACATCCTTCTAGTGGAGTGTCGGGCTTTATACATCCGGGTGACCGAGTAGCATTCGACGATCCTCGAGTACAAATATATATATTTGAGCCTAGCCCCAACCCGAGTGCTTGCGGTCCCCTCTTTTCGGACTTTTTCATATGTTTTATTGGAAATTTTAGATAAAACACTCGTGGTCTTTTCTCCGGGATTTTCCCGAGCTTTTGACAGTTTTATTTAAATTATTACCCGTCGATTTTCTCGAGTTTTCCGTCATGCATTTTCCTCCAATTTTTCAGGTGACGTTTCCTTTGTTGTTCACTTTTGCCTATACAATACATGCTAGCTCGTTCCTTAAATTCTATTACTCTACTCATAACTCTTACATCAATTACACTTAAAGGAGCAGCGGGCCTCCAAGGTATACAAGTTTGTCTTACATTTGCATCGCTTTATTTTACAGCACACTTTACTATTTCTTGTCTACTGTACTTTCTACTGCTTTCCTTTGTTATACCTGCTATTGTCTCTTTTACACACTAAACCTTAGAATAGACGGATAGTAGTTGGTTTTATAAGGGGTACCCGGCAGCAGACCGCCGACTCAACTATTGCATGTACACTAAAAATTAACATCGAACTCGAAAATGTTACAACGAGGAGCTTGAAGCTAGTGTTGTGGGCAGCACGACCATCTTCAATAGCAGAACACGTCTACACCAGCTAAACCACTCCTTAGAAATTAAAACAACAATCCATATGATTTTGACGTTGTCCGCCTAGTGCGACATAAATCTTCAACCTTTCTTCAGGTCTTAGTACAACTATGTTGTACAATATAAGCTCTAACCTGTGTTAGGATTCCGATGTTGTCGTCCGTCACGACCTAAATTATCACACCTTCCACACTATTCGTGTGATCATTTCGCATGAATGTAAACCCTAATTAATAAAATTGGCAGGTTAAAACACTTAAATAATTTCTCCCCGAAACTGAAACCAAACCATAGGGTAGACTGGGAAGTCACTAAGGTTCTCATTCGGATCTGTGGCATCCCCTAGTCCTTCCTCCTTTGGACTCTACAACAAAATGTTCCAAATTTGAGTCATTCTCGTTTCACGTCTCTTTGTCCGATTTTGTCGAAAAGTCTCATCTTTTGACCCCTTTGAAGATAATATTTACTGACTTTATCGAGAGTTTTCTTAGGTGACTTCGTTCATCTAAGATGTAATTAAATATAAAGGTTTGCACTTATAGGAAGCTTTTTGCGAGCCCAGCTTAACATAAACCCTATCTAATTCTTCGTATTAAATAGGGAAAATTGTCGGCAAATAAAACAGTTTCGCAGACCAAACGAACGTCATATATTTCTTAATTTATTTGATCGAATATCACCCTCAAGTCATGTGTTTATCTTTCGGGATAGATATAGGATTTGAGGTACAGTGTTTTTTCATTTAAACTATGAAAAACATGATGTCAGTTTGATTTAATATTTTTCTAAACTATATATATATATATATATGTAAATCAAAATGTCCTTCAGATGCAGGCGACAGTATTTCAATTTCGGGACCGACAGCTTCTAACGGGCTACTCCTCCAACCAAAATAGTGCCGACAGGCACCCATTCCTATTGTTCCACAGAAAAATGTTGAAGAACCACAGAGCTATGAAGAAATCTTTCAAGATGAAATTTCGACCAAGTAGGAGCTGACAGAATTTCCACCAGGGAAGAAGACACAACAAGTGGGTGTACCAGTTGAAAACTGAGCGTGATGTCAGTAAGAGGTACAAGGCAAGACTTGTTGAAAAAGGTTTTCAACAGAGGCAGGATGTTGTCCATGCAATGAGAGTTGTAAGGAGAGACAAGAGTGACCCAGGAAATAGCTTGGAGGTGCAAAACTATGTGGAGTCTGTTGATATGTTGACTAAGGGTGTTACTCTTGAGAAACTGAAGTTGTGCACAGCTTCAGTTGGTATTCTAGAGTGAAGAAAGAGGCTTTGAGTTGCAGAGGTGGAGGATTCAAGGTGAATGATACATGTTGAAGAAAAAGATGACATCGCAGTGGAGGATATCAGTTTGAGGAAGGAGATGTTGCAGCTTGTGTACCGGTCTTCAAGTGAAAGAATTGTTAGAAAAGGTGGAACCCGGTTCACTATGCTTGAGTGCTTACTTTGCTTTGGAGAGTCACACCTCTTTACAAATAACCACTTCTGTCTTCCTCTTTTGTGAAGTGAAACATCTCTTCGCTCACTCATGTTTGTGATAAAAGCTTTGAATGACTCTCCTTGGGTTTTGAAGTCACGCTTTGAGTTCTTCGGTTTTCTCGAGATATAGGAAGGTTTCCTTGGGGCAGAGAAAGAGAAGTGCAAGGAGCAGTTCCTTGCGTCAGAAGGAAGAAGGAAGAAGGAAGAAGAAGATTGTTCTACCTAAGCTTCTTCTTAGTGGCTTGTGGCAGAAGATAAATTGGGTTTATTTCTCTTGTAATTTTGTCTTCTTCAGTGTATCTCGGTGTAGAGTTTTCTTCGATGTATCTCGGTATAGAGAGAGAAAAACAGAGAGAGGAGAAGAGAGAGAGCAACGAAGAGTGAGAGATTCCTCTTGCAAGTCGAGGTGATCGACTGGTATAAATTCTTCTAGTAGTAAAATCTTCTGCAACTCCGTAGACGTAAGCAATTTGTTGAACCACGTAAATCTGTATTTCGCTGTGGTGTTGTTCTTTTCTGGTGTGATTTTTCTCATTTTATTTTTCGCTTCGTCGATCGTTCTCCTGTTTGATTTATATATATACCACATCAACTGATATATCTAGATCTCGCAACAACAACAGGGACTCTTGTGCAGAAGGCAGGAGTCGAGCGAGAGGAGGAAGAGGAGAATGCTTTCGATGCAGAGACCTAAACGCGCTGAAGGAGTTTTTCGTGCTGAGGAAGAGAAGGGGAGGCAAAGCAGTTGAGTACGGGATTTCAGTGCAGTGCCTCTGTCGAAAGAAAGAGAAGAGGCGAGCGGAGCTTCGATGCAGAGAGGAGGCGAGTGGGCTCAGCGTAGAGAAGAGGAGGTTTCTTTGGCTTTGATCAAGCAAGGAAGAAGCACGCGAGATGGGTATCGAGGGGCGGAATTCTCAAAAGCAAAAGGAGTTGAATGTCTCGGAGGAGCGGGGCAGATCAAGTAGAATAGCCAAAGTTTTCAAGCGAGTCGTTACGTGGAGCATTAGCGTGGAATTGAATGATTTCCTTTGACGTAAACGATTCAATTGGAAAAAAATAACAGCAGATTATCTTCAATTAATATGATTTTTAAATGCTCCGTTTTAATTTAAAAGTTTTAAAATTTAAAATTCTGTGAGCTGTTGATTAGCCCGAGTCGAACCTGGGTTGAGCCCGAGCCAACGTCCCGCTAAAAAAAATGTGTATCGATTTCTGTCATTTATGTGCGCACTTAACCCTAGCAATAGGTGTATTCTTCCCGGTTAAAATTGACGTTTTAAACGCGTTGGCGCGATTCGTTTCGTCATCTAAGGTTTTCCAGACAAGTTTGCCGACGGTTGGGCTAAAAATGTGTCAATTTCGTGCGTGTAGCGAGTGCGTTACTAAGTCACGGGGGGTTCACCTAAGGCCGTCTGATCCTGTAGAAATTTATTTTCGGACTCTCTACATGTTGTTCCTTAGCCCTTGCAACTAGAAGTTGAGTGCTTGGGATAACTCATGCGAGTTCTTCACAAAAATGAGTCAAGAAGTAGTCTGAAGTTCTACGGGAGGTGGGATTCATTACTAATCTGCTAGAATGATCAACAAGGAACTTTTAAGGTTATATTATGGGTTCTAAGAGTAGGAAACTAAGACCTCACTGAAAATGAGGTCAACACCAGTACCTAGAGGTTACACTTCAATCAAACTTCATATGTTGCAGGCATACTAAACAAATTTGGCATGCCAAATTCCAACCCCATCTCAACTCCCTGCTCCTCCAAACTCTCCTCTACACCACCTGACCTTAGCCCTATGCCCAATCCTTCATTATACCGACAGATTGTGGGATATATGCAATCTCACCGGATCGAATGTTATAATTGTCATAAACATGGCCTCTCAATCAATGCAACAGCCTACCCAACACCATTTACTACAACTTAAATGTCTCCTCAAATACATCCTAGGCGCCAAACAATTCAGCTTACCCATTTTCAGATCATTCCTCTCTCTCACTACTTATGCTGATTTTAATTGGGTTGTAGACCAGTCTGACGGCAAATCCACCTCTGGCTACTGTGCATTTCTCGGACACACCCTAATTTCCTGGTCAGTCAAGAAGGAACCCATTGTTGCTCGATCATCCACTGATGCCCTGTATAGGGCGCTTGCCTTAGTTGCATTAGACATCATCTGGTTAAGGTGTCTATATTACAAGACTTTCAAATACCACTGCATCAAGCCAGGACACTCTACTGTGAAAACACCTCCCCTATTGCACTTCTAAACAAACTATTTTTTCATGCTCGTATCAAACACATTGAGGTGAATTGTCACTTCATCCGGGATTATCACTATCAGAAATCAGCAAAATAATATTGATCATAACACTTCCCAAGATCAAATTATTGATCTCTTCACCAAATTACTCAGCACCACACGGTTCCAACTACTCACATCCAAGTTGATGTTCTTAACCAAGACCCTCAGCTTGTGGGGGGATGTTGCAAGTAACAACCTAGCAATTGTCCATACCACCAAACAGGCTGAATAATTGAAATACAGTGTTGCCCCTTCCCCACTACTCTATGCTTCATCTATGCCACTCCCATTCCATCTCATCCATTCACTGTATAACCAACTCAACCACTTCTAGCTTTAACTACTGCTTGGACACACTATTGTAGTGGATATATATATAAAAGCTCTGCTAGGGTTTCTCCATGGCGATCCCTGATTATTACTCTACTGCAGCTCTTCGTCGATCACGCTCTACTCTTTCGATTTTGCCATTTCCGTTGCTTTCGTTGTTGTCGCGGCTGTCGAGGTGCGTCGTTTGTTGCTCGTGCATCCTCTGGTGCGTCG
>NEWO01000024.1:2214310-2225455 GCA_003013225.1 Phalaenopsis aphrodite | reverse complement strand
ATATATATATATATATATATATATATATATATATATATATATATATATATATATATATATATATATATATATATATATGAAAGTGCGGTTGTTAAATTAAAATAGTTAAATTTAGCTGTATTTTAATTTGATTTAAATACTTGAGGGTTTATAAGTAAATGCCAATGTTTATGTATTACAAATATTGATATATAACAATTGTATGAATCTCAACAAATCTCTATTATTCGACACAAATCTCGAGACATGATGTAGATCTTGAGATAATATTTTGAGTAATAAGTGTTTAAATCTTGATAAAAAATTATCCAGAGCTTCGATTTCAACAAACTTATAGTCAAACTTATCGGCTCGATGAGACGAACCCAATAATATAAAAAACTAATTCATTCTGAGTCAAATTAAACGACTCATGGAAGAATTCTAGACACATTTGGAACGTCAAACGGATGTCGAATCCTCCAAATTCATAGTCAAATCGAGCGTCTTAGCAAGACGAATCCAACGAGCCCAATATTGTTCAATCCTGACATCGCTAAGACACTCAATTGTTCATCAAACGTCGTTTAATCGAAGGAATCTTTTCAGATCGTCCAATGAAAGTGGTTCATATTTATGCATTAATTGCACTCAAAATACTATAAATAGAACTTTTCTCCTCTCATGAGGGAGTAACTTGAGCCCTGAGAGAGAATTTGAAGCTTTGAGAAAAAGATGAAGTCCAACACCTTCACTACCAACGTCGATCTCCGCCAGCCGCCGTCGACCACCACCGACCGCCGTCGGTCCTCGCCGACCACTATTAATTGCACCCACAACACTATAAATATTTTTGACTTATCATATTAACTATTATAATTGACTAAGCACCATGTATTCTTATTTTCAATAATGTGACATCAACCCAATGTCTCAAGCATGTTTTTATAATTATTTTTCTTAGCTTGATGTGGAATAAATTATTATTTGCACCATTCATTCATTCATTATATTATTTACATTTTTGTCTTGAAATGAAATTTTTTTTAGATAGATATGTAAAAGAAAGTGCATTCTTGTAATTATAAAAAATGTAGAGGTCAAGTGGGTGGAGGAGGAAGCAAGGCATCTCAAAGGATATCTAAGACTAATAGGTGACATACATAAAAAATTGAAACTTAGGTGTTAGATATGATATGTAAATACATAAAAAATTAAAGGGCATGTATGTAATTCTTCCAAAACAAATTATTGTTTATTGTTGCAAAAATGTCAGCTTCAAACCTAACCCTGTAAATAATTTACTTTTGATTGCAATATTATTTTGCATTTCAATGACCAAGTCTAGAAATATAACTTTGATTATTCAAAGGTACACTTCCTAACATAATGTGATTGAGAGAAGTCCATTGACAATCAATTTATGTCCTCCATGAAGACCATCAAATTAAGAGTATATTATAGGAGGCTGCCAAGTATTTTCTATTGGTGAGCTAAGCTAAGCATCAAACATTGTCATTCAACCTTCTCACACTCACTATTATAATCGCCATCAAACTAACATTCTTTTGACCGGAAAAATACGTTTTTGTATTTTATTTATATTAATAATTATGCAAAAATATATATTTTTTTAATTAATTGAGTATGAGGCAGGCAGAGAATTGAAGTTTTAATGTTGGAGGAAATGACGAATCATAGAAGAAGATTCGAGAAATTTGAAGCAAAAAAAACAAAAAACTATGAAGAACAAAAGATTTAACGCGGAAAAAACCTTTGAACAGGAAAAAATCACAGCTATACAACACTAAGAAATTCACTTTGAAGAAAATAAGGATGTATATGGAACAAGTGGCAGTGTTGATGCTAATAAGATCTAATGGTCAGGAAGGAAAAATTACGGCTAAGCTGGGCCTATTGTTAGATTGTAAAGCCTATTCTGCTGATTGAGCCAAGCAGTTTGAACTGAGCCAACAAGGCCAAAGTGGGTCGAGCCATGAGACAGATGAAAAGGCCACCAGATAACCTCCTCTCTTTTTTTTTACTTACGCTATACTCTTTAGGTGTGATTCACATGCATCGGCATGCAACATACTGTAAGGTGTGGTGAGCTTGGATCATGCCACAAATAAGAAAAAGAAGTAGCCCAAGGAGGAAAATAATCACAACAAAGACATCGACAATATGGAATAGAGACAACTTGAAGATATTCTAAGCCTTATATTTTATTATCAATTCCATTAAAAAAAATAAAGTAAATTTTCTTATAATTATAAATATGATGACAGGCCTAGCTGATATTTGAGGAACTTGAGAGGTTCATCCAAGTTATGTTCAAAATCTAACTGATACTCAATGAACTTGAACCTACTCGTTGGCAGCGGTTCCATCTAAGTCATGAAACTAACAACAACGGGTAACTTCCAATTGGTAAAATTTTATAAGAAACCAATGGTGTGGATAACGTTTGATCGGTAATTTTTTGTAAAAAGTTAACAATGATGGGAAACTTCTATTCTGTAAACTTTTTTTTATAAACTTGAATAAATGTCTATAGGTAAATCACACAACATTCAACCCACAATTATCATGCATCATAAAAACCCATAGCTCATAGCTCATAATGGGTTAAGCTCTGACGGTTATATTCCCTATGCACATTGATAAGATTTGTGGTAGATGACTTTCAAATCACCCTAACAACAAGTCTATACAGTTATCCTCATGAAGACTGTGACGATATCCACTTAATACATATGGCGTACGGTGCAACCCATGTAAGGTGACATCCTAATCAAGTGACAAGAACATAGGGAGAGCAAGACTTGATCTCAGCAGAAGATATTCAACACAAAAATAAAAAAGCAAAATACAAAGGTTCGACCGACAAAAAAAATTTCGTCTTCATCATGATTAAAAACTTAAAAAACTTTCTAACATTAGTTTTAAAAGCATTCAAAACAAAAAGAAAAGGAAAAATTTATATGTTATTCGAAAAAAATTAGGGCATTTCACACATCTGACGACCTACCACTTTCTTCATCACTCTCTTCTTCCTCCTCCTCCAAATCTGACAGCAGCGTGAGAAAGTTCTCTATGTTTTTCCATTCTAGGGAGATCATCTGGGTCATCACCATGCTGCAACACCGAAGGAAACCCCATCGTTGAGCTTTATATTAAGAAGATCCAATTGAGTCAGGCGGGAGGAGAGCTCAGTGAAAATATTCACCATACGACTTCATCTTGGTCATCCGCTCTATCATGGCTTGATTCTCTCCTTAGTTAGTTGAAATTAGCTTTTGTTGTCTGAGTACCTTTGCCTTGTCTACATTCGCCCTTTTTTTTTTGAGTTGCTACCAACATCTACCCGATCTCTCGTGGCTTATGACATTCGTGTAGAAGGATGGTCGACTGGAGAAGAGAAGCTCCCAGAACCATCAAATGTTTTTTTGGTCATTTGGTGCAAGGCTTGTAAGCTTTGTTCCAAAAGGGACTCTTCATAGATTGGAGACCAGATGACGTTGGCTATCATCATATGGTGGTGAGATGCTATCAAATATTCATAATATTAATTGCATTAGAGATCTATCAGCAAGCCCCCTTCTTCTGCTTACATATGCCTTCATGTATTGCATTAAGATCCACCTGAACGAGGGTTCCTTGCATTTCATTTAAGACAGAGGAGGCGACGAGTTGCTCGAGTTAGTTGTAATTTCTTTCCTCTCACTACAGTGCTCCCCATCATAACTGGTTTAGTTGGGTTGAACCCCTTGAGGAGATCAAGTTGTGCTGACAAGAGAAGGGCGACCGACTTCATCCATTGCATAAAGGTCAATGAACGTTAGAGCGGCCCACCAAGGAGTGTCAGATCTTACTTCTTGTCTTTCCACCAAAGCCTCTCTTTGTGATGACTCGACTCCGTCCGATTCATTTTCCTCTCATTCTCATAACATTGCACGCCTGATGGACTTACAATCGACAAAGAACTCTTAGTGGGTGTCATAAATGTTGACCTTTTGATGAGGATTAACATGTATGTGATAATTAATTCTTTGAAAAGTAATTGTTGAATTAAAAATTGGACAAATAAGTTCCATACCTTCCAGGTTTTCTCTTGCTAGAGCTACCTTGCACGTCAGCGTCTTTGCCATTTGGACAGTTTCAGTGGGAGCAACCTCAGTGTGAGCAATCAAGCAATCCTTTTCTTGGACATCTGAGCAACAACCACTGCCTCTGTTAGCTTCATGAGTATCGAAGGCTTTCCATTCCTCCGCGCTCATTTATTGAAAGCGTCAGGATGAAGCACCCAGTTTATAGTCGTTAAAACAAGACATTTGTGGATTGTTTGTTGATGTATCTCAACACCAATGAATTTCACCAACACCCTAATCAAAATTTTCTTCTTTGCTTTGTTCAGAGCTTTGTCAAGCGATATTGTCTAGGTGTGCCACAGATGAAGGGAAGAGCCTGGGTAGAAATAGAGCTTCCAATATTTTAGCTTATTTTCCATTCCCAAGAGTTGGAATTTGTTGATCGAGGAAAATTGCACAAATCCATTCGGGATGACTATAAAAGAGAATAACAAATGGAAGAGTTCAACAGACCATAGAATCCCTGACCAATGGTAGAAGACAATGAATGTCATGATAACTACTATGGAGTTGGGCATAATCTGAACAAGGATGACGCCATAGTAGCCAAAGATGGTGCATATCATAGGACAAAATGAAACTAATCTTTATAAAAGAGGAGGTTGACACCATATAGAGAGGTAGCTCAGTCAGTCTCATGTATAACCTGAAGCTTGATAGTCGGATAGAAGATGCAAGTCTTTTGTAGTTGATCGACCTCCCCCCGAGTCATTCATAATGGGTCATTCAAAATGGCCTTCCCGATGGCTTTTAGAGAATATCACAGTGTCATTGAGTAGAGCGCTAATAGAAGGCTGAGAGAAATATAAAAGGGAAAAAAGATAAAGCAAAGCATAAAATCACCAATCACACACATTTTATATTTATAAAGAAACAAAGAAAGTTGAATATTTACAAAGGGGTAGAAACAAAACATGCTGACAAAGGGATCACATCAACACAAAAAAATGAGACATGAAAATAAATTTTGTTCTGAAGAAGACTCTGGAATAAAAAAAAAATGCTAAAAAATTATCTTGAGATAAAACACTTTACATGGTGGTTAGTCATCGCTTCAACTAAGACACACGCTAACCGATTTAGCTGATTCATATCTAATTGGGCTCGAAGAATCAAGTATGTCTTTTGAACGTCCAAAACCACTTCCATCTCCTTAGCTTTCTCCACATGAGCCAACAACTTGTGCATCTCCTTGCCTTGCTGGATCCCTACCGACTGTGCATAGGATGAGCTAGTAATCCTGAAGATATCTTGGGCTCTTTAGTTGCTTTCTCGCATATATTGAGAGGATCTTCTGAATTTTCAATCCCGCCATCCTCACATGAGAGTTGTCTGCCATTGTCTGATGCCTATTTCACTACCACTGACAATTCAGTCGGATTCTCGCCGATGTTCGTCGGGGCAAGGTCCTCACCCATGCCTCTCAAAGTTAAACCATCTACACCAAGATACAATGTAAATAAAAAANTTCTCCACATGAGCCAACAACTTGTGCATCTCCTTGCCTTGTTAGATCCCTACCCACTGTGCATAGGATGAGCTAGTAATCCTGAAGATATCTTGGGCTCTTTAGTTGCTTTCTCGCATATATTGAGAGGATCTTCTGAATTTTCAATCCCACCATCCTCACATGAGAGTTGTCTGCCATTGTCTGATGCCTATTTCACTACCACTGACAATTCAGTCGGATTCTCGCCGATGTTCGTCGGGGCAAGGTCCTCACCCATGCCTCTCAAAGTTAAACCATCTACACCAAGATACAATGTAAATAAAAAAGAACTAAAAAAAGATTAAATCCACAAATTAATATCTAGGATTATCATATCCAGGAGTCGATCCAACTCAGTTGTTGTAATTGATACATCACCCTCATCGTGAGATGGGGAGCAACAACAACCTCTTGTGCGCCCTGTGCGATCGATGACACTTGAACCATTGCAGAAGGTTGGGTGATCGGATCAACAATCGAGTTGATCAATTGAACATTCCTCTACTTATTACCGAGGAATGAATTAGATGATCCAACATGATCCAATAATGAGAGTGCCATTGTTTTTCTCTTCTTAATAAAGACCTTCTTCGTTCATTCATCTTCTAGGTGGTTATGACCTATCGGCTTCCCAAAGGCAACACATATCAAATCTTTATCGAGGATATCACTTGAGGGATTTAATATTCTTCATCCCAACACCTGGAAGCCGACCAATTCAAATGAGGGAGTCACAAAGCAATAAAGAAATAGACAGGAGTCTCGCCACATCTTTTTTATAAGAATCAATATTGAAAAAATCATGGGAGTTTAATTATTAAACCATTAATTAAAACATAAATAAAATCTACTTTTGTATTTACTTTTTCTAATCTAAGCACAACATTGCTTTTAAATAGTAATAAAAACAAAAAACTAAAATATGTATATAAAAAATATGTCAGCACTGATCCTATGGAGATCTAGGTCCATGAGGCAAAAATACGATGAAGGGTGGCCCATTGTTAGATCATGAAGCCTATTTTGTTGGTCGAGAGAAGATGTCCAAGTCAAGCCAGCAAGGCCAAAGTTGATTGAGCCACGAGGAACAAAAAAAAAGTGCAGATGAGCCAAGCCCAAACCAATTGGCCAGATAAGAGACAAAAGAACATCCGAGCCACCGTTACAAGAAAGTCAATCATATCTAAGGGAAGATCCGATTTCACAGCATCTCATACCATCAGAGGGTTGCTGCAGTGGTTCCTCATCACGAATTTGGTCAACAATTAGGACTTACTCCCAGTCGATCCATTTCAACTAAATTTTGCCGACCAAGCATATCCTACTGACCGAATGCTGATTAAGCTTAGCTGACAAGCAAGAAAGGAGCCAGATGTCAGACTTACACATGTAAAATTTGTAAATATCATATCATGGACCCCTTTAAATCAAAGGGAAAAATGTAATATCATCATTATGTACCCTCTTATATATAAATAAGGGAATCTTTTTATGAATTAGTCACAATATATTTTGTTAGATTATAGTTTTCTCTCTTACCATCTCTCTATCTTTTTTCTCACTTATTGCTTATGCTCTATTCTTTGGGTGTGATGTAAAGACATGTCAGGATTAAATAAAGGAGAGTTGCACAAATTATATCACACGCAATCCTCTCAGCTTTTAGAAAACTCCACAATGTTCCTCTCCTTTCCCTTACACAATATAAAATTAAATTGCACACACTTCCAACTGACAAAAGAAACTTTAAGTGGAGACCTACTCAAACTACTCAAATTAGGTTACTAGGGTCGGGGTGCCACGATAATGGCACTGCAGCGCTCTAATGGGCGCTGAGACGCACACTTATGAATGTTTTATTGTTAACTTGTATCGTGTACTAAGACAAAGTACATAAAAGAATACCGAGGCGGTGACTCTAACCCAATAAAGGGGGGACACTCCCTTGTACCCTCTCGACAAACTCAAAATGAAACTATACTGATAAAATTAATGGCTCTGGGTGAACAAGTGATTAACACAATCGAACTTTGTAATAACAATTTAAAATTAACTTTTTATACGCATATATTCACTTTTTATGCATCTATAACTCTTGACTCGTAAACTTCAATTTTCACATATTTGTTATACATTTTATGCATGCTAAAAAATTTAGTAGTTTTTAAAAGAAAAAATAGTAATATTTTTTATGTGATGTGAAATATTTGATGATAAATAAAAAAAGTGAAGTTTGGGCGCTCAATATGCAAATACTTTGTAATTGGGTGATCATATGTAAAATATACTTTACAAATTTTAATTTGTAAGAAATTGCCTTTACGACAATAAAAATAATAATTATTATTCATGCTTCAAATGAATTTTTCATTAACTATTGCTTAAAATGTGCTTAATGTCTAAGTGAAGATCGTCTGTGTCATGAAATCACTAGTTATTCCCAATGACTCAACGCGACACATAACAACAACATACAATACCATTAATAAATGAATAATAATTAAAAAATACAAAAAATATATTTGAAAATATTTTTAAATTTGCTATTAAGTACTCCTCAATCGCGGTGAATAAAGGTCAAATTGGGGCAACTACAACTTAATAATAAGTTGTTGTGTAGTAGCTGCTGATAAGTTAACTCTCTGTTTGTTTTTTGTAATTTGAAAACAGCTGTGTTGTAGTCGTTTCTGTACACATGGTCATTCTGCCTATGTATAGTAATGTTGTTTGCAATATAACAATTTAGATCAGTACATTCTATACTTTAAAAATAAATATACAGTGCAAAACATTACAAAATAAAGATAGACACCTCATTTAATAGTGAGTAGCATGAGTACTAAAATTTTAGAAAAAAATTATTAAAATAACAATTAATACTATGATAATATTATTTTTAAAATGCTGACGGTGTCTGTCACGAGCTAAGTCGTTCTCCAGGGTTACTCTCTATATGCGATCACTCTAGTGGGTTGGATCTTCCAGCCTATCACCCCACAGAGAATAGTCACAGTTTTCCGTGATTCCTTATGGGCACTGTTGACCACACTTCTCTTAGGCACCATTAAGACAATCACAAACCCTCAACCCCCTGGTTGAGTTGGTTTAAGGTTTTAACTTGATGAGAGACCCAAGCTGACCACTCATGAGTAATACATGCCCTAGGTCACCTGTGAAACTCACAACCCTATGAACCTCTCTATAGACACTGGGGTCTCAATGACACTAAAATTCACAATTGGGGGGGGGACCAATCTAAATTGATTCTTAGCCTCACTCAAGGCCTCCCCAACTCCAATTAACTCTAAAATCAACTTGAAATTCCAACACACCATTTGCCCCAAAAACTCTAAAGCACTATGGGAGACCAAACCAAATTGGATCCAACCTAATTTTGATAAATTATTGAACAATTGACCCTATTGCCCCAAATTGAGACCCACTTAAAGTGGTTAAGACATCAAACCATTTAGGGGTCAAATTGACACCATGAGGTCAACCCGCATAATTCACCTAATTATTTAATCAGGTAAATTATGAAAAACTCATTAGGCTCAAACCTTTGGGCTAATCCCAAGCACATTTAGGATAGCCCTAAATTCAAAAATTTAAAGCCCATGGCCGTCTCCCCCACGACCCATCCTCCATGGGTGACCCGTGATACAAATGTGACCCATCATGGCGGGTGCCAATAGATTTAAAATATATTACTTTGAACAAATTCCAAGCACTTAAGGACAAAATTGACACACCTAGCCAAGTCATCCAACACATGGCATCCAGGTCATGCCACCTGGACCAGCCCTTGGTGGGTCAAACCAAACCAAACATGGTATTATTCAACGACCAAAAGGTTTCCCTAATCAACCCAAGAAATCCTCTATGCCACCTTCAACCTCATTGAAACCACCATGCCCAATACATGGAGAGTTGAGAAAGCATTGGTTTCTCTGCCAAAAGCTTATGCAAATCCACTTCACATGCTCTGAGAAGCCACCATGGATCCTCATGCATAGCCAAACACCTCCCCTGACATTCTATGACTATAAATAGCCATAACTGGCCTTCAAAAACACACTAAGCTCCCCAGGTAGTAACTTAGCACCCTTACTCCCAACACCAAAACCGCTATAAAAGTTGATTATGAACAAGTTTCACAATTTAATCTAGAAAAGTTGACCACATTAAAAGAATGTGTTAATTTCAAGGAGGCGATGTAAATTAAGAGCAAGGAAATCGCCAATGTTTGAGTTAAATAATTATCTTTTTAAGTTATAATAATATATTTTTGCTTTTGATATATTCTTGTTCATAATTTGTTCACTATTATGTATTATATCAATGAAACTAAATCACATGTAATTCTTTACAAAATTAGTCATGTAGTATGCAAGCTAATTATTATTGTTGTAATAGTTGTATAATAATTTAGTTTTGAAATACGTGAAATTATTACATTGCCCTTATATTCTAGTAGAGATGTACATGTTAGTTTATTACATGACCATATAATTATGTTAGATTATTACTTGACACATGAAATATGCAGGATGAATAATGTTGTTCTAATAGTTGCATAACAGTTTTGTTTAAGAAGATATCAAATCACTACATGCCCCTTATATTCTAGTAGGTATGTATCTGTTACCTTATTGCATGATTATATGTTTAAGTCAGATTATTACATGAAATTTAGAATTATAATAAATGTGCTCTATTAGACTATCATATGACCATAGATTATAGTAGAGTTACATTAATTTTAGTAGATAAATACAAGTCTCACATGAAAGTAATGAATGTCTTTCAGAATGAAATGATAGTAATGTATGCAATGATGCCTGAATGTGCATGAAAAAAAGAAGTTCACCTCCTTATGATATAGACAAACGATGACAGCTTACTCGTGCGAGTATATATTATTCTACCACTAAGACAATTATGATGATTAAATCGTTAATCATTGCGCCGACGGGAGAAAATTATATAGAAGAAAGTCATCGCTACCTCCCCACATATTCTGCAACTCACCCAGACGATTGAAGGGTTGGTAAAATCTTTAATTTTTCTCTACATAGTGAATAATTTCAACCTGAGC
The DNA here is from genome assembly GCA_003013225.1 of Phalaenopsis aphrodite. Lineage (NCBI taxonomy): Eukaryota > Viridiplantae > Streptophyta > Magnoliopsida > Asparagales > Orchidaceae > Phalaenopsis > Phalaenopsis aphrodite. The sequence continues at coordinate 2,214,738 of NEWO01000024.1, read as the reverse complement.
AGGCTCGACGATTTTTAACTTATAAGTTTTTCCACTTAAAAAGTCATGATGTTCCATCTATGAACTATTCTTTTATCATTGGGCGTGCTGGATTTTTCATAAAACACTAAGACTTTAATATGTCATTTAACTTTGAAAATCTGTTAATGAATTCTACTTATATATATTTTGGAAGATTTTTATATATATACCACTCAATTTTTCTTTTTTTTATTTACATATTTAACACATAAATTTCAATTTTTACATGTACGTCAGCTTACATTTTTATCTCTGCATCATTAATTATATTTAAATAATTTCGAGCTAAAATGACGATACTTTTGATTTGATATGAAATATTTGAGTTGTGTAACTAAATAAATAAATATATATACATATATATATAAATAAATAAATAAATAAATAAATAAATAAATAAATAAATA
>NEWO01000024.1:2146037-2214221 GCA_003013225.1 Phalaenopsis aphrodite | reverse complement strand
AGTGTGAGAATATAAAATGCTTTTTCTCTGTAAATGGGATTTTTTTGCATATTCTTAAAATTCTTTTTAGGCAGCGCCTGAGGCACTCCTTCAGTCTCTCTCCATCGTCCCCATACTCCTTCGCTTTACGAATCTCTCCATTTCTTAGGATCAGAGATCCAGATTGCTTCGAATAAGGTGGTGGGAGCTTCGGAAGTAAAGCATTCTTGCGAGCAGTGAGGGTTGGGTAGTTTTACTCGGCAGAGGAAGCGCGGGCTTGGCCGGAGGGATCTCGGCAAGAATGGCGGGGTGGGAATCTAGGGTTGAAGTGAGGGTCGAGTCGTAGTGGCCCTGGTGTTGTGAGCAGTGGAGAGCGGTGGTTGTGGTTGTTTGAGCTGGTGAGCGTATTCGAGGCTTCACTGGCTGATCTGCTGGCGGGGGTTTTCTCCGAGTAGGGGAGTTTGCCTCCGTTTGCAAGGTAAGCCACATAGTTTATTAATTTATGTTTATTTTCTTAGTGTCCTGAGTGGAATGTTGTGTTTTTGATGTCGTTGGGTTTCCATCTGCGGTTGAGCTTCAGATCTGTGGGATTCTGTAGAGTGAGATCTGGGGCGACAGGATGTGATTTTGGTGGTAAGGTGATTGACCGTGTGGTTTTGAGCGGAAATGTATCTTGATGTGTTTGAGTCGTTGTAGGCTTTGGTTTGGTGTAATGTGTAGTCAAGGGAAAGTGATTTTACTATTCAGAGTTGACCTTGTCAATCGTGGACGAAGTGTTGGTTAGTAAGAGATTGAAGGCTTTTAGTCGGTTCTTTTTCATTTTTCTTTCAATGGGATTCAGAGATTCAAAATGTCACATCGAGTGTAATTGATGTCTTAATTCTGTTTCTTTATTGATCCTGCGTTAAGTAGTGGCGAGGAGATTGCCAGGTTTTAGTTGAAAATAGATGCGAAGGGACGAGTGTTTTTGTTGGAGTAGGTAGACTCCCGTGTGAGAAGACTATTGCGTATCACTCAAGCAATAGGTTAGGGGAAAGAAACTGTATGACTGTAAGGTTTCGGGATTAAAAGGTAGCTGGCTATGCTCCTTTTGTGTTTTTCTGGCTGTGGATTTCCGCGAAACTATTGTTTTATACGGCTGCTAAACAATATATAAATTTTTAGGGTGGACCATTTTAGAGAGGGATAATTGAATATTGTCTCAAGTTGCTGTTTGTATTATGAGTAGTGTTGACAATTATTATTCAGATGCTGGCTAATAGATTGAGATTGAGCGACTTAAACATTTTCTTTAATACTTTCTCAATGAATTTTACTTTCTAAAAGCATATTGGAAAAAATCTTTGAAGACATTTTCCAGTATTCACTTGTACTAGTCAACAATTAAACTAAAGTGACCCGAGTTCCTTTATTCTTACAAACTGCTCATGTCTTTTGTTCTTCATAGTTTTTAGCAAGAAATGAATTCGCCGCCTCAAAAGATACTACCCTAGTGAAACAATATTTTGAAGAATGAAATAAGTTGATGTCAAATGCTTCTCAAACAAAATTGCATGCTAAAGCAGAAATTTACCAAAAGGACCATGAATGGTATTTGAGGGAGCAAATCAATAGATATGCAGCATAAGCGTCCATCTCTATCCACACCACATATAGCACATAATCATCTTTTGGCTATTCAAACAACCATTTGGACTTTCAAAATTTACTTGAAATCTGATTATCAAGAACCCCGATTGATGCGAGATTCGAGAAAGGATCGACAGGTTCTCAAAGAAGGGGGGTTGCCGCCCTCCTCTCCCTCCTCCCTCCTCCCCTCCTCTTCTTTCCTTTTTCTTTCCTTTCCTTCTTTTCTTACTTTCCTTCCTTGGCCTTTTCTAATTTAAAAACCTTGCTAAAATTGAAATATGTTTTTTGTTTCCTTCCTAATTTAAAACCTTTCCTAAAATTGAAATATGAATTTTATTTTCTTTTGTAATTTAAAGCAATTCATAAAACTTAAAATTCGATTTTTATACACCTTCCTAATTTAAATCCTTTCCTTAAATCTTTTATATGATTTTTATTTTTCTTCTTATTTTAAATGTTTCCTAAGATAAGTTATGTCTCTTTATAAATAGGAGAGGTTGTGCTTTTGAGTTAGAGACAGTTTTATGAAATATGAATTCAGTTTTTTTTTTGAGTATTTTTTCTCTTAAGGGTTGTATCCGACGTCGAAGTAGTTCTCTGTCTGTCTCTTATCTGAGGTGGTGATCGTCTCTACTGGTCCGGGTGGTGTTCCGGGTGTAGCTTGACCTCGCTAAGATATTTATATCTCCTTCCATTCTCTCGGCTGCTGTCCTACTTCTTCCACAACAGCCCCATCTCTTCGGCCTTCATCGTAGCCGCCAATCCAGCTTCCGATGACTTTCTTGCACATCTCCATCTGTGGTTCGACGTCGTTACCATCACCACCCTTGCTGCTACCGCTGAGAAAAAGGATCTACTGTTTTCTGCAATTCCGACCACCCCATCGCCTTATCCTCCCTTGTCCTCACTGCCCTCACTGTCCCAACAACTTCGCCGCCGCAACACCTTCACTTTGCTGTTTTCCTGCTTTTCAATAGCCCCAAACAACAACTGACTGCCACCCCAAATTGTCTTGTTGTTCCAGCGGCTGTCTATCCCTCCGACCACCTCCCATCAACAACCCTCTTTCCTCTTCCATCAACCGCCGTCTAACAATCTCCGTCCTCGTCGTCCCCCACAGACGCCTTTTATTACTTATGTTGTCTTAGTTGTTTGTCATTTATTTCCTGCTTTCCCGTATCGTGTTTGTAATATGTTTGGAATTCAGAAATATTATTTGTGTTTTCGTTTTGGTTTAGATTAACTTCAGTGCTATTTAGTATCAGAGCTAACCCAACATTAATCCTATCATAGAGTTTCTAGTATCTGCCTCTACTCAATCCACCACACAATTTTTTTTTTCTCTTTTTTCTTTGTTCTTTCTTTTCTTTCACATATTCCAAATAATCAAACATGTTGCCGAGGAGAAATATGCTCGAGTTTACCCGGGAAGAGATACAACTAAATTTTCGTCGCCTCCAACAAAGAATTGTACTGATGGAAGAACTGACACAGGAAGAAGTTACCTTCAACCGAGACTTGAAAAGTCGAAGGGGAGAGAGAGAAGTTGATCTGAATCCCTTCCATAAGGATAATTTCAACGATAAAGAAGATAGACCACGAGTTTCAAAATACAATATCAGACCGCGCCCCTCATACGAAAACTTTCCGAGAAGAGATGTCATTTGGAGGGCACCAAGACTGTGGGATCAAGGTAGATTTAGTAGAGCTTGAGGGGAGCATGAATACAGATGAATTTATAGAATGGCTACAAGTAGTTGAGCATAACTTCTAGTACAAAGATGTGCCCGAAGAGATGCGGGTCAAATTAAATGCTATCAAATTGAAGAAAAGTGACTCCCTATGGTGGGAAAATGTATAACGACAGAGAAGGCGAGAAGGTAACAGAAAGATTATTAGATGTGAGAGATGAAGAAAACCATATTGAAGAAGTTTCTTCCTTCTCATTATTGCCAAGACATTTTTTTGAAACTCCACAATCTGCAACAAAGAGACCTTTCAGGGGAGGAGTTTACAACTCAGTTCGACCACTTACATCTGAAGTGCGGCGTGACTGAGTAAATACAGTAACCATATATTTTGGGGGCTTGAAGCTTAATATTAGCAATATGGTGCAGTTGCAGCGATGCTGGATGCTAGAGGATGTTCATAACCTAACATTGAAAGTAGNACGCCTTTTATTACTTATGTTGTCTTAGTTGTTTGTCATTTATTTCCTGCTTTCCGTATTGTGTTTGTAATATGTTTGGAATTCAGAAATATTATTTGTGTTTTCGTTTTGGTTTAGATTAACTTCAATGCTATTTGGTATAAGAGCTAACCCAACATTAATCCTATCATAGAGTTTCTAGTATCTGCCTCTACTCAATCTACCACACCAATTTTTTATTTTTTTAATTTTTCTCTTTTTTCTTTGTTCTTTCTTTTCTTTCACACATTCCAAATAATCAAACATGTTGCCAAAGAGAAATATGCTCGAGTTTACCCGGGAAGAGATACAACTAGATTTTCGTCGCCTCCAACAAAGAATTGTACTGATGGAAGAACTGTCACAGGAAGAAGTTACCTTCAACCGAGACTTGAAAAGTCGAAGGGGAGAGATAGAAGTTGATCTGAATCCCTTCCATAGGGATAATTTCAACGATAAAGAAGATAGACCACGAGTTTCAAAATACAATATCAGACCGTTCCCCTCATACAGAAACTTTCCGAGAAGAGATGTCATTTGGAGGGCACCAAGACTGTAGGATCAAGGTAGATTTACTAGAGCTTGAGGGGAGCATGAATACATATGAATTTATGGAATGGCTACAGGTAGTGGAGCATAACTTCTAGTACAAAGATGTGTCCGAAGAGATGCGGGTCAAATTAACTGCTATCAAATTGAAGAAAAGTGCCTCCTTATGGTGGGAAAATGTATAACGACAGAGAAGGCGAGAATGCAACAGAAAGATTATCATATGTGAGAGATGAAGAAAACCATATTGAAGAAGTTTCTTCCTTCTCATGATTGCCAAGACATTTTTTTGAAACTCCACAATCTGCAACAGAGAGACCTTTCAGGGGAGGAGCTTACAACTCAGTTCGACCACTTACATCTGAAGTGCGGCGTGACTGAGTCAGAGCGAAATACAGTAATCAGATATTTTGGGGGCTTGAAGCTTAATATTAGCAATATGGTGCAGTTGCAGCGATGCTGGATGCTAGAGGATGTTCATAACCTAACATTGAAAGTAGAAAGACGATCGAAGCAGAACCGACAACCACCACCATCTTGGCAGCCACCCACAGTTGGAGACACTAGCAGGAGCACTCCGTAGAAATTTGAGAAAATTGGTTCAGATACAGAGAAAGTCACCACTAGTGAGAAGAAACTGACTGCAGTGCCTGCCAGAAATGCTTCAAATGCTGCGGATTTGGGCACATAGCCTCCAACATCCCAACGAGCAGAGTTGTATCTTTTATCGAGCAGGGCGCCGTGGAAGAGGTTAGTGAGGAACAAGACGTTGAAAAACAAGGGAGAAGGATCAAACTTCCACCATATGAGCTAGAAACACGTGATTCAATGGATTCTGCAGGCCGAGGACACAAGGGATCCGTAGTCGCTTGCCCACAATATTTTCTGCACCTGCTGTACGGTGAATGAAAAGGTTTGTAGACTTGTCATTGACAACGGTAGCAGTAAAAATGTGGCATCGACTCATATGTTAGAGAATTTGTGACTCACGACTTAGAGACATTCTCAACCATATTCATTAATGTGGCTGAAGAAGAAAAATAAGATCAATATTGGCCGACAATGGCTAGTACAGTTTGCAATAGGGAGTCAGCTGCAGGATCAGGTATGGTGTGATGTGGTCCCATGGACACCTGCCACCTTCTGCTAGGAAGACCGTGACAACTTAACTGGAAGAATTGACACGATGGATTCAGAAACACATATTCATTCACCAAGGATGACAGACACCTTATTCTACTTCCTTCGGTAGCACCCGATGAGATATGAGTCATTGCCAGTAGAGTAGCAGGACCGGTTTTAGCGACAATCGATTCTTTACCACCACGTCCATCATCATGCAAGAGATTTCTGTTCCAGGAGATTGGACTGAGAGCCCTCCCAAGTGCGTTGAGAGCAGTGTAGTCGATAATGGGATTCAGGTGCTGCCATGATTAAAGACAAGGGACTAGAAGCTTCGACAGGTGAGGTAGAAGCTACCCCAATCCCGGGAGACTGACGTGGGGTTCGGGAGAGGACCAACCAGTCCTCAAAGAAGCGGGGTGCCACCCCCTCCTTCCTCTTCCCTACTTCCCATTTTCCCTTCATTCCTTTTTGTTTCATTTCATTCTTTTCTTATTTTTCTTCATAGGCCTTTTTTAATTTAAAATCTTTGCTAAAGTTGAAATTTATTTTTTGTTTTTCTTCCTAATTAAAAACCTTTCATAAAACTTAAAATCAGTTTTTATTTTCTTTTCTAATTTAAACATTTCCTAAAAATTGAAGTCTGATTTTTTTCTCCTTCCTAATTTAAATTCTTTTCTCAAATCTGAAATCTGATTTTTATTGTCCTTATTTAAATGTTTTCTAAGATATGTTATGTCTTTTTATAAATAGGAGATGTTGTACTGTGAGTGAGGGGCAGTCTTATGAAATCTGAATTCAGTTTTGCCTGAGTATTTTCTCTCTTGAGGGCTGTATTCGACATTAAGGTAGTGTTCCTACCGTTCTTTGTCCAGGTGGTGATCGTCCCCACCTTTTTGGCCTTCACTGTAGCCGCCAATCTAGCCTTCAACGATGTTCTTGCACCACTCGAGTTGCGGTTTGACGCTGTTAATATCACTACGTGTTTCTGCCACCACCCAGAACAATAAAAATCTACTGTTTTTTGTAGTTCCAGCCGCCTCAATCACCTTATCCTCCCTCGTCCTTGCTGCCTTCACTCTCCTTTGCTACCACAACACGCAATGCCTTCACTTTGTTGTTTTTCTGCTGTCCAACAGCTCCAAATAACAACCAACTGCTATTTTGACTGCTGCCCTAAGCTGCCTTACTGTTTCAGCTGCTTTCCATCCCTCCTGCCACCTCCCTTCAGCGACAACCCTCTTTTCTCAGCCACCAATCGCCGTCCAACATCGTCTTCCCCCACGAATGCCTTATTGCTTATGTTTTCATATTTGTTTGTCGTCTATTTCCTGCTTTCCCGTATCGTGCTTGTAATATTTGTATTTTTGTTGTGGTTTGGTTTACCTCCGATATCACTAACAACCTACCAAAACTTCTTTCTATTGTTTTAATTGTGATTGCAATCTTTCGGCTCTTCCTTTATCTGTTTAATTTCCAGCCAAAGCTAGTCATGTTGCAGTTGCAACAATTGGCACTCCCCCTCATTTGCTTCTAGTTGTCATGGTTTACCTCCGATACAAATTTTTTTAACTATGATGCATTTTATAATGATGGAAATTACATATTGCAATAGTTTTCTAGCAGGAGCCATTTACCCTTCTATCCAGGCACATTTGCTTCTAGTTGTCGTGTTATAGTGGGACGAGGAGAACCAGAAGAACGGTTGCAACAATTGGCACTCCCCCTCAGGTTGGTTTTTGAAATCTAACTAATCAAGCTTGATTCTATTATAATGGATAAGATTGACTGCTGTGTTGATGCAGTTTTATTGTCATAATATACTATCATTATAGTTTGATAGTTTTCTTCTAGGAATGTCTTAAGTCAAATTAATTCACTAATTTCATTGAACCTAAGTTTTGTTTTAGTCACAACATTTTATTTCTTACCTCTTTGAGTTGATGCCACATTTTTTAAGAATTTTCAACTTCTGTTCAACTACCTGTCACCATTTGGGATTATTCAGGACATCAATTTTCCTTAGAATTTCAGTTTCAATAAACTTGGAGACCAAGTTTTTTTTTTTTTTTTTTTGGAGAATTGCCACTTATTTGCTAAAGATTGTTGAGCTCTCACAAGAAATAGGATTCTATGAATTTATCGAACCTATGTAGATTCATGACTTGTTTTAGGAGGTAGAATGGTTTCTCTTATCTGAGATTATTCTTTTGAGAGTAAATACAAAAGTTAGGGAGATGTTTTGTTTGAATGGATAAATGTTTCGTTAACCTCAATGTCATTTGGTATAATGGTGGTAGCAACGGGTTGAAAAATTTTAGGGGAATTAATATTAAAGTTTATTCCTAATCTATTTTCACCTATGGGAATTTTTTCTAAGGGTTTATTCTTAAGGAAAGCAATGTCCATGGATACAAATGTTTCATTTTGTCAGTGAATAATATTTATACCTCTTTTGATTTACACCACCGAGCAAAACACATTTAAAGGTTCTAGGATCAAGTTTATTTTTATTAGTTGTTTGATTATGGACAAACTTAGGGCACCCAAAGACTACAATTGAATGATTATAAATGATACATGTATTAGGAAGACTTTTGGGAAGCATATGTATTAGAATTTTAAACTAAAGTACATTTATAGGCCAATAATTTATAAGCTAGCATACAATGAGGATGACATCACTTCAATTTTATGTAGGGATGTTAGTGTTGAGCATAATAAATCTAGCTTTTTTAGATTTCACACATCAAGTCCAGATGCAGTACGTCTTGATAACACAAGATACAATGAAGGAATATATCTCGACTTTGAATAGGTTTCAAAGGTCAAGATCAATATGAACTCCAGTCATATTGTTTAGAAAGCACCTATTGAAAACTATATCTCATCGTAATAGGAGTCAATTCAAGCTATAAAAATTTATGTTGCTTGATCTGCCAATGTGAACATTAAAAATATCTACAAGCTTCTATGTAACAAATAAATGAGAATAAATGTTGGATTGGTAACCTAAAAAATATTTAAGATTCTAGTACAAACATTAAGGATAACACGTCTAACTATGAATGATACACATATCTCTTAATAACTCATATTGCTTAACTTTTATTTGAGTTCCAACTAACACTGCCTCATGAAGGACAATTACAAAAGTCAAATGAATGATAATTATAAAGTTCCTATACAAGAAAGGCCTAAATTAGTTTCTAAGACTGTAATAAGTGTACAAATGCATGTTAAAATAAGACCTAATCCACTGAAACTTGATTACTTTAAAGGGTTCTTTGGTTTGTCAAAAAAAATAATGCAGTATAAAATAAATGCAGGAGTAACGTAGTGCTGTTGAAATACTTTAGAGTTGTATGGTTTGGTGTAAAATGAATGAATGAATTCATTTTTTTATTTGGTTTGAGGTCAAACGAAAATATGTATTTCAAAAGTAATGCATCTGTCGGTGGCTGCCAATTGATTACTGTAATGGTGTGTTGCGGCGGTTGCGAGTGTTGTGGCGTGGGGCTGTGAGCAGTGGTGGTGGTCGACGACAAGCCAGCTGATGGTAGCTGTATTTAGAATGCACCTGATTTGAGCGAATTGAGAAGTCATGGAGAAACAGTGATTTGATGAATAAGAGGTTCAACGGATAATTCTTCTGTATTAAATTTCCTTGACACCAAACATGAGAAAAATGAAAACACACGATATTAAAATGCAGTACAACTCTTTTACGCTCGACCAAACATGCCTTAAGAATTAAATAAATGCCTTGTGAGCCTTAAACCTATATAAAATAGATTACTTTGAAATCACCTAGTCTAATAATCATTATGTTGATATAAGATTAGAAACTAAATTATTATTTTCTTAAATTCTATTAGATCATAAAACACAGGAAACTTTTTGTAGCTAAATAGTTTGGATTTTTAACCTAATCTAATATAAATAATAGTTAAGGATAGAAGAAATTATATGATTATGTTCTCAAAGACTAGACAAGGAATAAGAAGAAGAAGATAGATAATGAGGAGGAAGAGGAATAATTCTTATTGTTCCTTTTACTTATTTGAGGAAAAAAAAGGGATGAAGGGAGGTCTGGGATTGTCTTATGATTGAAGTGGAAAGACTTTGCAGTTGAGTTTTTGGGAGAAAACGGCCTCAAAGTATAAGAAGATGAGGAGGCTTGTTTTTGGTAATGCCCTAGCCCATGATGATCTTATATATTGGCTAGAGGTGGTTGGAAGTGTGAAATCCTAGCGTGTTTTGCGCACTGATTGGAGAGTAGATGTGACTTCACATGATTTTCTTGAAAGGAACATGTCAGGTTCACGAGATGAGGAGAGATGATAGGTTTTGGGGCTTGGGTTGGCATCTATGGTTTGGTATCAAGCTAATGGCCCGATTTGATTATAACGTTAGAGATGTCTATTTTTTCAACTATATTATTCTGCTAAGGAGTGTTGGGAAGGTGACTTCACAGCAACAAGCCTTTAGCCCACTAAGTAGGGTCGACTAGGAATTTGACTTTGATGTGTAATATTATTATGATTTTGCTAACTTTCTAAGATGTGGTTAAAATTCTTCTTACCTTTACCTGAGTAAAGGATTTGGATTTTATCAGAGTATTGGGTTTTATACATACTGTGAATGTTTTTAAAATTTTGTTCTGTATTAAATTTATCCTCTAATAAGTATAACCACAACACAATAGTGCGATCATTCATAAAAGTGATGAATTTTCATTTGGAGTCAAGAATTTGAAACTTCGATGGTCTAAAATGTATAAATGTCATAATGCACAATTGAAAATGGTTTTGTGGCTAAGATTTCTCTTTGGTGTTTGACTAGTTGATAGATTTTACAAAGAATATTTTTATTGATTGACAAATAAGAAAATAAATTTTGAGGATAAAGAAAACTAGGTTGACTTGACCTACAATATGTAAACTTAATTTGATCTCTTTTTTGAGAATAAAATACTTTTTGTTGATATTAAAGACACGATTGCTCTCTTCAGAATTTTCGTCAAAGTAGTATAAACCTTTGACGTCATTAGCATTGTTAATCTTTTTTTCTGTCTGTCCTGAAATTCAATTTATTTTGATAAGACTGATTGTGATTTTTTGCTATTTTGCTCAAGAGAGATTTGTAGCATGTTTGATAAAATTCAGATGAAGCGCATGTGAATTTTGAATAACCTTTTTTCTCACTTAATACATAGATAATTCACCTATAAATAGGCGAGTACAAGAGATAAACGAGGAAAGAAATGTTCCTACAATTAAGTAATTCCTATAATTATGGAATAAACATAAATACCTATAATTAAGGAATTACTCTTTTTATACTATGACTAAATATAGCAAGTACTAAATATAATTAAAGTAAATAATAATGAGCGTAATTCCACACTCCCCCTCAAGGTGGGTTGTACAGATTGTACATGCCCAACTTGTTGGTTAGCTCATCAAAACTGGACTTAGGGAGAGTCTTGGTGAGAATGTCTGCGGTTTGGTCTCTAGAAGGAGTATAGACCAATTCAATGATTCCATTGTCCACCTTCTCTGAAATGAAGTTTCGATCAATCTCAATATGCTTCGTTCGGTCATGCTGAACATGATTCTTTGCGATATTGATTGCAGCTTGATTGCCACAGAACATCTTGATAGAATTTTCTCCCATAATTCCAAGCTCTTTGAGAAATCTTTTGATCCACATTCCTTCACAGATACCAAGCGCCAGTGCTCTGTATTCTGCTTCTGCACTACTCCGAGATACCACCGATTGTTCTTACTTCTCCATGTCACTAGATTGCCACATACATACGAGCAATACCCAGAGGTTGATCGTCTGGTGGATATATCTCCTGCCTAGTCAGCATCAGTAAGGACTGATTGCGACCATTGGAGGTAATTCAGACCGGTGGGTTTGTGGTTGGTGATGAGGACATAATTAGTTCCTGAATTGCTGGGCAATGGAGACCCAACCGCGGAGGGTGGCTAGAAGTGACATCACTAGTGGAGGAGTTGCAGGCATGACAGTACTTAGTCATTGAGCACAACAAGAACTGGCTGTGCTCGGTCGCGGAAGAAGAGTCGGCGTGGGAGAAGAGTCGACGACAATCGCGGGAACTGGCTGTGCTCGGCTCGGCAATCGTGGGAGAAGTGCGAAGCAGGAGATCGCGGGAGAAGCACGATCGCTGGAGACGATCGTGGAAGAAGCGCGAATGACAAACTAGGGCGGCGCTCGGTCAAGGAGGATCGCTGGAGAGAAGGACCATGATCGAGCCGAGCGGGAGAGGCTTCTCTTTGATGGCTCTGATACCATGTGAATTTTGAATAACATTTTTTCTCACTAAATACATAGATAATTCACCTATAAATAGGCGAGTACAAGAGATAAAATGAGGAAAGAAATCTTCCTACAATTAAGTAATTCCTATAATTATGGAATTAACATAAATACCTATAATTAAGGAATTACTCTTTTTATACTATGACTAAATATAGCAAGTACTAAATAGAATTAAAGTAAATAATAATGAGCGTAATTCCACAGCGCATAATTTATTCTAATGGCCCTTGCTACAATAATAAGGGACGGAAGTCCATCAATAATTTTGATTTTGAGGATTTCATTGGAGGGAGCATGAGAGTAGAATAGGCGATAACACTGTATCTCGTTGTCTAATACTTCTGAATCAATAATTTAGGATTCCCAGCTTCCTTTAGTACAATTAGGAGCTAGAGAAAAGGTTTTTTTTTTTTTTTAAGGCTGGAAGGGAGGAGCTGGTAGCTTTTAAGCAGTGAGTAATTTGCATAAAAGATCCAACTGCTATTTGCTTAAAGGAATATTACCAGGGTTTTCACTGCTTTTCATTTTTAGTCCCTCACTTTTAGTTTGACAAGCTTGAATGTCTTTGTGATGATTTCTAGGATTTTTTAATTTTATTGATTTTTTCATGGAGTTTTCAACAGTTTTTTTCTTATGTAATTAGTTGATTTATTGCCATCACATCAATGATTAACTCTCTTTCAATGCTTTAGGTAATTCCTTGGGCATTTTTGATGGCAAGAGCGGATCCTTTTGCTATGATGATGTTTTGATATCGCCAAGCATTATTTGTTTTTGAGCATTATTCTTTTTCTTCCTTCTTTACTTCAGACTTTAGCAAATGCTGCTTTGATTTTGGAAAATACAAGGATTTTCTTATACACTTCATTGTGATTTGATAGAAAATTGTAGGTTCTTATTTTTCATTATTAGTTTGATGCATTAACTTGTATACTATTTCCACTAATTATTTGGCTCAAAAACATATTGTTTTTGCCAAATTGTTTATGTAAGTTGCGAATTATTCTGTGACACTCATGCTTGTTTGGTTGAGATTACAAGTTTGATCCTATTGTTCACACAATTGAGTAGGATTTTTGAGATTTAAGCGCTCGATGTTGACTTGCTTGTGTGGTGTGGTGCAATAGACCAAATATATTGATCCAATGTTTTCTTCCATTAAATTGATGAATCAAGGCATTTTTGGTATCCCATAATGGAAAAGAAGGGCCAACTATTTCAGGTTGATGGATGGTATCATTTACATATTCAATTATCTGTCTTCCCATATCAACATTCCAAAGTGAGCGAGACTATTGAAAGAATATCTTTCCATTTAGTTTGTACAAAGTGATTTGGAGCGATGAGTGGTCTATGAAGACTTTCAGAATGATGGTATAACTTGGTAAAGTGGAGGGTGAATAGATTTACTTTCCTTTGCCGAAGTCAATTAGGGCTCTCTTAATAGTTGTTTGCCATTGCTTAGATAGAACCTAGCTATGATACCATGTAAAAAAGGAGGGTGTATGAGAAAATTAAGAAGGCAAAAAAGTGGAATACCCCCTTCCACTTATTGGTTGAAATTTGGGCACTTTTATTGAGGCTTACTATGATAAAATATAGAGAAAAAATAAGCATACCCTATTAAGAAAGGAAAGCCATATATTGAACCAGTTTTTTAATTTAATGGCTATTAAATAAAAATTGTATCATCAGCCATTGAAATTTGTGGGATATGTGCGTTGCCATTGCTTCTTCTAAAGCTGCATGAAAAGAAGGGAAGAGATGTAGCACACGCATACACACACATACACACACACACATATATATATATATATGTATGCGCATGCTTATATAATTTTATTTGAGCAGTGATAGTTCATTGTTGTTAAATTGCTTTTTAGTTGGCATTACCATGCTTGTAAAGGTCGACTGCTTTTGTTTGATTCAATTGAAGTTGTTTGATGGTTGATTGACCTTAACTTGTAGAGTGCTGCCATGTTGGTTATGCTGCCTTGTGATGCTATCAATATGAAGTTTATTGTTTCTTTCAGGCCATGAGATGACCCACTTTCGTAAGTCCGCTAGATGATGGTTATCCAGTTAAAAAGTATCTTAATATATAACTCACTCTTGGAGCTCTTTTCTATATGGACCTTAAACTGATTTTTGTACCTGTTGAATCATCTGATCTTTGCAAGTCAAATTTAGAAAGAGACCAACAATCCTATTAGTTACGCCTAAAATGCCGTCATGGTGGGGAAAATCGAGCTCCAAAGATGCTAAGAAGAAAACGACCAGGGAGAACTTTATAGATACATTGCACAGGTTTATAAGTTCAAGTGATCAGAAAGGTACTATAAAATCAGGAGTGGGCCGTAAACGATGCAGTGACATTGCCTCCGAGAAAGGCTCCCGCTCAAGAGCAGATTCAAGATCATCATCTCCTTCTACTCAGGTTTCACGGTGTCAAAGTTTTGCAGATAGACCCATTGCCCAACCACTTCCGCTTCCTGGTCTTAAGCAGGCCATATCTCGAACATCTTCTGGAATGAATGTTTCCAAGCCAATCTTGGAAAAACGTGGAAAACCTCAGCTGGTTTTGCCAATGCCTACACCAGGTCGTGTTCCAAAGAGGCCCGAAATGGCTGATACCGATGGAGATTTGGTCACTGCATCTGTTTCTAGTTACTGTTCTGTTGATAGTGACGAAGCCACAGATTCTCGCCTGCATAGCCCTGTTGGGAATGATTTTGATAGAGGAATCAGGTGGATAAAATTACTTTCCTATTATATTTTTTATCTTAGATATTGAAAGAATAATTTGAGTTTTGATGGTTCATCATTTATTGTCTTCTCTTATTAAACTCCTCTGCCTTCTCACTTACAAGCTTATATTTTATCTATTGAAGTGGCGTCCAAAGAGAACAATCTTCTTTGACTGTTCGGAAGAGTTCGATGGATACATCAAAACCAGCAATTTCACTGCTCAATAGCCAGTTTTTATCTTCGTCACCCAAGCGCGGGCCTTTGGGAAGTCAAAGCAGTGTTGTGCATGGTGCTCGTAATGGTGCTTTTGGAAGTGCCCCAGATAGCTCAATGTCGAGTCCTTCTAGAAGTCCAATAAGAGGGGTTTTCCCTGAACAGATCCCCACCAGTGCATTTTGGGCAGCAAAGCCTCACCAAGATGTTACTTTTCTTGGGTCTGGCCAATGTTCCAGCCCTGGTTCTGGACAGACATCCGGGCATAACTCAATGGGTGGAGAAATGCTGGGCCAGTTCTGGCAACACAGCAGGGGTAGTCCAGAGTATTCTCCTATTCCTAGTCCTAGAATGACAAGTCCTGGTCCAAGCTCCAGAATACATAGCGGAGCTGTTTCTCCACTCCATCCAAGGGCTGGTGGTACTGCACCGGAATCACCTACGAGTCGGCCTGAAGAAGCAAAGAAACAAAGCCACCGCTTACCACTGCCACCAATAAATATTTCTAACAGTTCTCCATTTTCTCCTACCAACATGCAAATGCAATCCTGCACTTCCACTATTCCTAAAAGTCCTGGAAGAACGGATAATCCTCCAAGTCCTGGATCTCGTTGGAAGAAGGGAAAACTCATAGGGAGGGGTACATTTGGACATGTTTATGTCGGCTTTAACAGGTGTGTAACTCAATAAAATTTTGGGGTATTTATATACATACCACCCGATTCATATGTATTTACATATCTAACTTCTAAACTTCCTTTTTTTACATTTATACATCTCAAATCTTTCATAGCACGTAAAAATACCACTATTATAACTTTTAAATAGTGAACTGCAACTTTTTCATGCATAAATAAGGTGGTATGTATGTAAAACTTCCTAAGATTTTTATTGTGCATACTGACCTGATTACAGATTAATATGCTGTTGCATCTCATAAAATGTCTGATAATTCTTTGTCTGCATTACACCGTGTCAAAATTGTGTTTGTTTATGGATGCGTGTCTGTATGCAACCTATAATTGTGAGATTGTTCTTATAATGAGCTAATTGTGGTTGACGGATGCGCTCTCAAGATCCGCCATCTGTGGGGCACAGTGTGTGTTTGCATTCAATTGCTTTTAATTCTTTACATTCCTGGTTACTTTTTAAATTGTATTGATGAATTTACTAATATCGCTGCTCTTATGCAGCGAAAGTGGTGAAATGTGTGCAATGAAAGAAGTCACCCTATTTATGGATGATGCCAAGTCCAAAGAAAGTGCGAAGCAGCTAGGGCAAGTAAGAGCTTGTCTAGGCTTGTAAGAAAGATTTTACTTTGGTTTGCATTGCTGTAGTTGACTCTGATTGTATTCCATTTCCTACTCAATGAATTGCTCAGGAAATCTCTCTCCTCCGGCAGTTGCGACATCAGAATGTTGTGCAGTACTATGGATGCGAAATGGTAAAGATATCGGCCGTACTGTTTTTACTCGACTAATCAAACATTTGTCTGGATTTATGCATGCAGCTTGTTGTTCCATTCTGAATAAACTTCTACATATCATTTTCATGCTATAATTATTTTAAAAGTCTATTCATGTAGCCACCTAAGCATAAATTTACTTTTATTCCAGTATGATGTTTAATAGTAACTCGTATACCACCCTGATGTATTATAGTTTATTGCTAATATGCCACTTAATCACTTGTCATTACTAGACTTTATCCGTAAATAAGTTGGTTAGCCTTTAGATGTTAAACTTGTTGGGGGTCTGAAGAACCAGCTTTCATCTTTCAAACTCCAACGACTTTACATTGACGGACTGTTGGCAATGCGAGCCCCCCACAGGTGTCATCTTTGTTTCTACCGCTGACAAATCTATCTTTTTGCCTTTTGGTTTGTTTATTTATTTTTTAGAATGCTACCGGTCAGTTGAACTAAGGATGAACATTTTTTTTTTTGTTTAATTAAGGCGGCCTTAAGGGTTATTCTATAGATGGTTAGTTGGAATATCATGTTACACTGGCTCCTTCGGGCAATTTATTTTTTTATTATTTATTATTATTTGGTATAAATAGAGCTTAATAGGTTAGGGTTTATATTATGAGGATTTTATCTTGAGTTTTAGGGTCAGGTTTTGGGAGAGATCTCTCGAATTGTAAATACTAGGGTTAGGATTTGGGAGATATCGTCTACCTTTTGATTTATAGTTGCTTATTTTTTATTTTTTATGCATATAAGTGTATTGTTTAGAGCTCTTGCAATAAAATGTTTTGTTTGCCTTAATTTCCGTGGGAAATTGTCTTGCTTTGCATCAACTTGGTATCAGAGCTTTCGATCCTTGAAGAATGAATCACTGTCTAAAAGGAGTTTCACATCGAACCTGCGATCGGGATCTTGGCATATAGGGATTTCAGCGTCGCTGATAGTCACTCAATTTGAAGAAGCAAATGACCGGATCGAGGTGAATGATGACCTAATTTTCGAATTGTGCGAGATAGTCTCGATCAAAGAGAAAGCGACAAAAATCATTATTCCAGTTAGCTGGGATGCAATCATGGCCAAACAATGCAGTACAATTGGTAGTTGCATGATATAGTGTGATTTAATTGCGATTTGAGGGTGCAAGGAAGATTGTGGCGTTCCCTAGTTCGATGCAATGCAATTTCATCATGCAGATTGAACGAACTGGGAAGCCGATGATGGGATACAATGCAACGATCAAACCTCGCAATCTGGGAAACCAAGGACAGGATCACGACTTACGACCTCTTGTTACATTTAAGATTCTGGCAATGACGGGATCACAATAGATAGAAGTTCCGCTTCTGTGATTGAGTCATCCTGGGCGTAATGTTAGCTCGAAAAGTGGAGTTTCTGGAGGAGAAATTAGAGGAAGAAGTGAGTCAAATTAGAATAGAATGAAGGAACATTTCTCGTCCATAGAGGGATAGCTCTCGTCTTGGGAGTGGAGGATGGAGGGAATATTCATGACCATGGAAGAAATAATGAAAGAAGATCATGAAATTTCACACAAAATCACGTGTTGCTGGATTGAGCGACAATGTCTAGTACAGATGGAAATAACATGATATTCAGAAGGCTGGAACAAATAAAAGTTGGCAGGATCAAGCGAATGAGTTGGGATTGGATTTGAGCATCAATATTTGGAGAGACTTGCATGACATTTGGAGGTTTAGAATGAACGACAACAGACAGGACGAGACAACGTGCAATAAAGGACAAAAGGATATAACTTTGAAGGATTTTGGCCAGGAACACGAAACCATAATGGGTGGGATACTGAAAAAGATTTGCATCCAACTGCACTAATACTTTTTGCTGTGACAACCTTCCAGGCGGAAGACAATTCATGAGTAATGATAGGAACGAGACAAGTGAAAAAAAGTAGTGGAGTTTGTAAGGGATTGATTGACACTAATAGAGTGTTCAGGAGAGATAAAAGATGGTTATGCTTCGCGGTGACCTTAGTTTGTGGCAAGACCTTGTGGTCGGCGGATACATTGAATGTGACAACTATATTGGAGTGGCCACTACCTAAAGGCCTTGAAGAGGTGGTGAGTTTTTTTAAATTTTTGGTGACTTATACAATACTGCCAGAAGTTTAGGAGGGGTTGTAATTCGATTGTTTGACCGTTGATGGAGAAATTAGAGAAGGATAACTTATAATGGGAGAAGGTGGAGTTTTTAGAAGATAAAGGTCATGACGAGTGAGTGTTGACGTTACATTATTTTAACCAACCCTTCGTTGTAGAGGAGAATGCTTTAGGCTATTGATTAGGTGCTGTCCTCATGCAACGCCAACTACCCATCACTTATTTCAATAAAGTGCTGACGATGAGAGCCATACCCAAGCAGTTTATGAGTGAGATCCATATGACTTGATCAAGTAATAGTTTCATTTTTGCCCTCATTGAGGAGAATGTGTCTTTTTGGGAGGAGAGTAATATTACACTGACGCCTATTGAAAATTTAGTTTTTTATTTTTTATTGTTGTTTGGTATAGATAGGGCTTAATATGTTAGGGTTAGGGTATGTTATGAGATTGTTGTCTTGAGACTTAGGATTAGGGTTTTGAGAGAAATTGCCTGCCTCTCGAATTGTAGGTTCTGGGGTTAAGGTTTGGGAGTGATTGCCTACATTTCAAATTGTAGGTGCTTATATTTTGTGCATTTGAGTGTGTTATTTGGAGTTCTTACAATAAAATATTTTGTTTGCGCTAATTTTTGTGAAAAATCATCTTGGTTCGTATCAAATTGGTATCAGATCCTTCGATCTAGAAGAAGGAATCACGACTTAAAAGGAGTTCTGTGTCGAACCTAGCAATCAGGATCGCTATGTTCAAAGATATTGGTGCTCTCGATCTAAAGAAGCAATCGACCGGATCTCGACGAACAATGACCTAATTTTCAAATTGTGCGAGACAACCACAATCCAAAAGTAACTCGTGAAAGTCACAATCTTGGCAGCCTAACATCACAATATAGTTGCTAGCTTCACGATATAGTACAATTTGATCACGATTTGAGTGTGCTAGAAAAATTGTTGCATGCCTTAGTCCGATAAAATGAGATTCCATTGTGAATTGAGCTGGAAGCCGACAATGGGTTATAGTGCAATGACCGAACCTTTCGATCTGGAAAGCCAAGGACAGGATCGCGGTTTACGATCTCGCGGTACAGTTGAGATTCGGGCACCAACGAGATTACAACATGTAAAAGTTTTGCTTTCGTGATTGAATCGTCTTGGGAGGAGTAATGCCAACTAAAAAATAGAGGCTTTGAAAGAGAAATTAGAGGGAGAAGTGAGCCAAATCAGATTGAATGGGTAGTGGGCATTTCTCATCCATGAAGGGATGAATCTCATATATAGAGGAGAGATTTACGACTCTGAAAGAAATTATAAAGAAGATTGTGGAATTTCACCCAAAACTATCTGCCGGGGATCAAGCGGCAATATCAAGTACGAAGCGAGAGGCAACACTTGAAAGAAATAACACATTCAGAAGAATGGAACAAACGAAAGTCTCTAGGATTGAGCGAAGAAGTTTGGAGCGTATTTGAACGACATCATTTAGAGGGAATTGCACGACTTCTGAAGGTTTAGAACGAGCGTCAACAAGCAGTACAAGAAGACGTGCAATTATGTGCTTGAGAAGATTAGTTTGAAGGATTTTGTCCCGAAACAAAAATCAAGGTGGGTAAGACACTAATAGAGGGCTGAATCCAACCACGCCAGTGCCTTTTGTTGTGGTAACCTTCCAGGCAGAAGATGACTTAATAGTAATGATGGGAATGAGACAGACAAAGAAGAGCACGGGAGTTTGTAAGAGATTGGTTGGAGAGTATTCATGAGAAAGACAAGATGAGGTAGTTTTGCGGTGACCCTAGTTTGTGCAAGACCTTGGTGCCGGAACATCTATCGAAGGCGACAACTATATTTGAGTGACCACTACCTACGACCTTGAAGGGTTTTAGACAGTTTTTGGGACTTCTTGGATATTACAGGAAGTTCATGAAGGGTTGTAATTCGATTGTGTGGCCATTGACAAAAAAGTTGAAGAAGAATAACTTTTAGTGGGAAATGGTGGTGACCCAGATTTTTAAGAAGTTAAAAAAGATCATGACGAGTGCATCGGTGCTAATGTTACCAAATTCTAACCAACATTTTATTGTAGAGACAAATGCTCCAGGCTATGGAGTAGGCACAATTTTCATGCAGTGTCAATGCCCTGATGACAAGAGTCAGACTCAAGTCAGTTTATGAGTGAGAGCCATACGACTTTGTCCAACATGTTTTTTTTTTTCTTCCTACGAGAGCAAGGTGTCTTTTTGGGAGAGGAGTAATTTTACACCAGCCCTTATAGGTAATTAATCTTTTGTTATTTATTATTGGTTGGTAAAAATAGGGCTTAATAAGTTAGGTTTAGAGTATGCTATGAGATTGTTGCTTTAGTCTTTAGGTTCGGGTTTTGGATAGAGCATCTACATTTAGAATTATAGGTGCTTATCTTTTATGCTATTGAGTGTATTGTTTGGAGTACTTGCAATAAAATTATCTGTTTGACCTAATTTTTGATAAAAATCATCTTAGTTCGAATGATACTCATGTTCTGATAGTACTAGTTAAGTTGGGTAACATCTTTTAAGGGCTGATAGATTGGGGAGTTTACTGGTAATATTTATGATTATGGATGATACATATGTAAGAATTCCTTTTTAAAATAACAACGGCGATAACTGTGTTCTTCGTTCATATGGTCAACTAGAGAAATGCATGTATTTTGTTTTTACAAAAATAGTTTTGAAGCACCTTTTCTGAATTCCAAATAACTAGTAATCATACTACTCTGGGAGGTATACATATGATCTGTGGACCCAAGAAAATGTTTTCAGTAAAGGGTCAGGTGTTATCACCATTTAGATACTGTCTGGCTCAAGTTTATTTCAGGGTTAAGCTTCCAAATGAAGGATTAATTAAATTAATTGAAGAAATAAGCCTTATGTGGAGTTAAGCGGATTTTTTATTTAAATGTCAACTAGATTTAAAATCGAAACAACTTGGGAAAGTTTCTAGTAGCTTTTGTTAAAAGGTAATCCTTAAATGATAGTCGGATTAGGATATGCGTTGTTAATCTACGTTGGCCTTATATTTGGTATCACCCTTATGGTCCATTTTTGTCCATTATATTTCCTTGCAGAAGGTGAAAACTAAAATTTTAACCAGAGGTAGGATTCACAAATCTGATCCTGACTTCTTGTATATGCTTTCTATTATCAGTCATCTTTCTGCTGAAATGTGTTTTTAATGCCCATGAGTTTTTTCTCTTTAAGTTTGGATGTCATTAAGCTGGAATTGAAAGTTTTGTGTTGGTTATATGTTTTTGTTCTGTAAACAATTTCCCTTGGTTATCTGGTATTATTATTTTTTCATCTTTCACAGTTAGAGGATAAACTTTACATCTATTTGGAGTATGTGTCTGGTGGATCCATCCATAAACTTCTTCAAGAATATGGACAATTTGGTGAACCAGCAATTCGTAGCTATACCCAGCAAATTCTTTCAGGCCTAGCCTATTTGCACACTAAGAAAACAGTCCATAGGTGTGGGTTAGATTTAGTGATAATTCAGTTTGTTCTTCAGGTTGCTCGTTCTGTTTATTTTTTTAATGATTAGTATGCTTTTTGCAGGGATATTAAAGGTGCAAATATACTTGTCGACCCAAATGGACGAGTAAAACTGGCTGACTTTGGGATGGCAAAACATGTAAAATAATGCTCTTGCTTTTTTTCTTCAGTTTCATGCTTATATTATAAACCACTCTATATTGAGATTTTCTACAACGCTATTGAAATTAAACGAAGATTTGCTTCCTTAAACCAAATTGCACATATTGTACATGAATGTTGAAAACTTTATAATTAGTTACCCCATAGTTCTTTGATAGTTGCTTCATCTTGAGTTGGTCCCATGTTTTGGTGTTTTTTTGGTACTTTTTAGTTGATCAAGAAGATTGGATTTAAAGAAGAAAATAAAACGTAGAGATGTGCAGACTGGAAGGCTTAAATAATGTAAATAATACAAACTCATTGTGTTAGAATAGAACCCAAGCTGATTCTCATTGATGCATAGAGGGGTATAAATACCCATTAGGATCTACTAGTAAGGAAACAAATAAAAATAGAATAAAGGGAAAAATGAAAGTAGATAAAAACAAATCAAATCAATTAATACAAAAATCTGCATATTAATATTGTAATATTCTAATACTCCCTCTCAAGTTGAAGCATAGATGCCAATCATATTCAACTTAGATTTGAAATTGTCGAACAGTGGCCGAAGAAGGTTCTTTGTGAGAATATCTGTCAGCTGACCAATAGATGACACAATGGAACATAAATTTTCTCGGGCTCGAGCTCTTCCTTAATAAAGTGACGATCAATCTCAATCTCGACATGCTTGGTGCGATCATGTTAGACCAGGTTGTGAGCAATGTTAATGACAACCTTGTTATTACAAAACAACTGTAGGGGAGCAGAGACATCCGTAGTTCATAGATCATGATGTGTAATCAGAGAGTTTCACAAATTCCAAGGGACATAGACCGAAACTTTGGCTTCCACATTGCTTTGAACAACTACAGGCTGCTTCTTGCCTTTTCACTTGACCAGATTTCCCCACACAAATGAGCAGTACCTTGAGGTAGATTGCCAATCATAGATGAACCCAACCCAATCTCCGTCTGTGTAAACTTCAATAGAACGAGAGGTGTGGCGGGAAATAAAAACCTGAGCCCGGTGTGTCTTTTAAATAGTGGAGAATCCGGTGGATAGCTTGGAGGTGGTACTCATAGAGGTCATGCATCAATTGATAAACTATCGCAACTACGTGACATATGCCGGGACGTGTAGGCATGGTAAATGACTTTCCCCACCAGGCGCTCATAGTTAGTCTTGTTTACAGGAACTGAGGTGGGAACATCTAGAAGTTTTTCATTGGGATCCATGGGACAACCATTGGTTTGCACAGGAAAATATTATTCTTTGTTAAAAGGTCAATCACATTTCCGTTGAGATTTTCAAATACCCTGAGATGACCTAGTAACTTCCATGCCTAAGAAGTATTGGAGAGATCCCAAATCCTTCATTTCAAAGGAAGAAGCAAGAATGCTTTTTAGAGACTCCAATGTTGGTAGATCATTACCTGTGAGAACAATATCGTCAACATAAACAATAATGATAGCTACCTAGTTGTTGGAGGAATGATGAAAGAAGAAAGTGTGGTTCGATATAGCTTGAGTGAATCCATGGCCTACCATCATCTTTGTGAATTTCTTGAACCATTCCCGTGGTGATTACTTCATTCATAAAAAGATTTTCGTAGTCTACATACTTGCGCCTGGGAGGCAGTGGAGTCAATGCCTAGAGGAAGAGCCATGTATACCTACTTTATATGATTGCCATTTAGGAACACATTTTTTGACTTCAAGCTAGAATAAGGGTCAATCTAGATTCATTGCAAGGGATAAGAGTACCTGAATGATGTTTAATTTAGCAACTGGAGCAAATTTCTTTTCATAGTCAACTTTGTAGGTTTGTGAGCACCTTTGGCGACTAACCGTGCCTTGTTGCGTTCAAAGGATCCTTCAGATTTAAACTTGATGCTAAAAAGTCATCGACATCCTCTTGCTTTTTTGCTTCGAGAAAGATCAACACAACCTCATGTATGGTTCCACTGAACATTCATTTCCTCCATGACTGCAACTTTTCATTCTAGGTGTGCTAAGACAACCTCAATAGTGGATGAAAGCTGATGATTAGTCAAAGCGGTAGCAAATGCTCTGTAGGTTGGCGAGAATTTGCGAAGGGAGACATAGTTTGCCAAGTGATAAAGAGAGCTTGTCTGATTGTGTACATTACTAGACGAACTGACTTCCGCATTTGGAGTAGGAGCAGTGTTGGGATGTCGTCCGGAGGGGATTCAAGGTCCATTAAGGGTTTAACAAGCTTCAGAGTAGGTGCACCAGAACGAGTGCGTTGAGTATATACACAGAGAGTGGGAGGATGTGATGGTGGGACCAAAGGGACAGATGGCTCCTTGGGTGTAGGAGAAGTGCGTGGAACCAAAGGAACATAGAGTTTATCGATGGTAGGTGAGGTGGGGGAACATTCACAGGGTAGGGTATGGAACAGTGTCTAAGAATTCTAGCTCCTCCTAATTGGAGGTTGAATTAGGAAAGTAGGGAATAATTTCGAAGAAGGATATATTAACACTCACATAGACCTTATTTGCAGTAGGGTCAAGATACCGATACCACTTTTGAGTGACAGAGTGTCAAAGGGAAATACATTTTATGGACAAGGGATCAATTTCACTCCGAGTTGGGCTCATGTTCCGAACAATGGCCGTGCATTCAAAACTTTTAGGATTCGAAGTGAAGAAGAATTGATTGTTAGGAAAGCACAATCTCAAGATAGCTAAAGGGGTACGAAAGTTGTGAATTTTTTAGGGAACTCTTTTGATGAGATAAGTGACAGTTAGAATGAAATCATATCACAAACATTTTGGGACAGTAGAGTGAAATATAATGGAACGAAAAATGTTGAGGAACTGTCAGGTTTTTCTCTCAGTTATTCCATTTTGTTGATTGTTGGTACACAGGCTATGATGAAGGCTACTCTTACCTACCAAGAATTCTCCTAATATAGAGTTAAAAAATTCATGATTATTGTCAGTTCGAAAGACTTGAATAAGTGTTTTGAATTGGGTCAAAATGACGATGTGAAAATTTGTGAAAGTGATAACATGTTTAGATTTATCTTTTAAAATAGAGACCAACAT
Source organism: Phalaenopsis aphrodite (assembly GCA_003013225.1). Classification (NCBI taxonomy): domain Eukaryota; kingdom Viridiplantae; phylum Streptophyta; class Magnoliopsida; order Asparagales; family Orchidaceae; genus Phalaenopsis; species Phalaenopsis aphrodite. The sequence goes on along the minus strand of NEWO01000024.1, from coordinate 2,189,097 downwards.
CATTTGAATGTGGTCATCAATCAATAAATCACTATTTATTGGTGTAGCTAAGAGTGCGAGAGAGTCCCCATAAGTCACTTTGAATAAGAAAAAAATGAGGGGAAGGTGTGTAATTGTGGGATCGATTAAAAATACGATGATATTTAGCTAACTGCCAGGTTTCACAGTTGAAAGTTAAAGGATTTTTATTAGTAAACATTAACCAATACAAAATTTGTAGATACTAGAAACTAAGATGACCCAAACAATAGTGAAACAACATAATAGAGCATTCAATGGACATGAGAAACTACAACTAATGGGTGAAGTGTCCTCGTTCTCCCAGCTTTTCTCTCAGAAGAACTAGAGCTCGCCTACCCGCTTAGCAGCTCCAATCATCATCCTCAAACAACAATCCTGAAAGAAAAACATTAGAGGAAAAATAAGCAACACAATCAATGTCATATGCTAACTTACTGACAGATAAACATTCCCACTTCAGCATAACATAGATTCCAAAGTTAGACCTGTTGTTAAAACAATAAACCCTTCACCAGTAATGAAACTTTGGGAGTCATAAGCATTTTTAATAGTATCTTTCTCTGAGTAAGGATGATATGTCGAGAATGCTTGAGAACTTTCAGTCATGTTGCCTGTGACATCTGAATCAATGATCCATAGACTAAAAAGAGCAGAAGAAGTGAGTGTCATAGGATTGATACCTTAACGAAAATGAAAAGTTGACGGGTCGGAGGAGAGCTGACTGGATTCAAGCAGCTTAATTAAGTGTTTCATTTGACTAAGAGAATTGGAGTATTCTAGATTGTTGTGGTAGAGGTCTACTGTACTGTATTGGATTCAGAAGCATTAGCGAGAACATTGACAACGAAAGATTTGGCCAAAGGTTTGAATGCAAGTTTCTTGTGGAGCTTCTAACATTTATCACATGTGGTTGGGCTTGTGACAACAATCACAAGTGGGATGACCAGTCCGAGGTTGAGCACTGTTAGAGATCAAGACAGTTACTTTGTCGGACGGAGTGAACACACCAAGCATGACAAGTCTCCTGCTCACTTCGTGGCAAATGTCAATGAAAGCAGCGCGAGTAGAAGGAAGAGGATTTTGACCAAGGATACAGCCCCAGACTTCGTCAAGATCTTTGTTGAGATCCGTAAAAAATTGGAACATGCGATTCTTTTCGACAATTTTCTGGAAGAGAGATAGGCAGGCCGGAGATTCCCGATTATCGTGATAATGTAGGTCGCATTCCATCCATATGGAGTTCTCAAATATCACGAATACCGCCCAGAGGGCACTAACGAAAGAAAGGAACATATATGATCGACCACTAAAAATCTCCATAGAGTTGATCCGCCATGAATTGACCATGGGATTCTCCACTTCCTAAGCTCCATATGCTGGACCGGTCTTTCGAGATTCACGAATCACAATTGTGAAATGATCAAAATTCCCACTCTTTGATGAACAAAGACATAGATTGACACTATTGGAGAAAATTACTGTCTTTTAGTTTATGGGTTGAAATAAAAAAGTTAATGTTTTTTTTCTATCATGTGATCTACAGAGGAACAAATGTTAGAATTTATTCTCCGGTGGAATCAAAAACATCTTCTGACGACGACTTAGCGCTATAGGAGTCTGTCGTGGCTTTGATTGAGCCAAATGAGATGTTAGGTTGTCGAGACATGGTAATGTTTCGGCTGCTTGGAGCAATATTGCCTCTGGAAGGGTTCCTGCTGGATCTGGCTGGATAGAGCGTGCCCCAGGTGACCAAAACAAAGGTTCTTGATGGAAAAACCTGAACAGAATAAAGGGAAGCCTGAAGCATTGCAGGAATTTGTGGGAATTCTAGCCAATGGGTCCGTAAAATCCTCAGTGCGTGAACTTGCGACATCCTACTGAAGCAGTGTGGGAACCTGCGACAAACTGAAGAAGTGTAGGAACCTGCGGCAAACCTGGAATCTGGACAGAGAACTTACGACAAACCTATAGTAACCTGAAATAATGACAGGGAGGCAGAAGTTTTGGCGGCTGAAATCAGATCTAGCTGGCTACAAGGAGAGCCCGACAACTAGGTTAGGGCCATGTCTCTTATGGCATGTTGGAATAAAGCCCAAGTTGATTCTTATTGATGCAAAGAAAAGAGTATAAATTCCCATTACAGGATCTACTAGTAAAGAAACAAATAAAAAAACATAATCAAGGGAAAAAAAGTAAATAAAAGCAAATCAAAGAACTAATACAAAAATCTACATATTAATATTCTAATATTTTAATACATTGAATATCATATACTTAGTTGCCTAAGTTGTATGTTAAAAAAGAAACTTTTTTTCATCATTTGGAGGAATTTATTGACAAAAAGGCACAAAAATATTTTAATGACATTGTACCTTACACACAAATAAAGGAGAGATTTTTACATGAGTATAGCCCATAATCTTCTCATTAAAAGCGACTAATTTTAGCTAAACAAAACTAAACAAGCCAAAACTCACTCTTTTAGGAATAGACAAGACAATAGATTTTTAAACGATAATGCAATGCCGTGCACAAGATTTTTTTTTTTTTTACGAAAAAGTTGGGTTCAATGCCATATTAAAAGCTTTTATAGGTTAGTTTAGTTTGTTCAATTTTTTTTTTAAATTCCCTTATCTTAATGAGAATTCTTAGATTCATTGTCATAAGGCTGGTGATGAACTTCGTTATGGATATATTTTATTTTATTTTTTTCGCTGACCATTTGCCTTCACCGTGCTTAATAGAGTCCAGGTAGAATATCTCAGTGTCTATTAGTTTTCAGATTCCTAGTCCATTACCATAGAATTCATAATATTTCGCTTCCTCTAGAAAATTAGGTTTTTAAGTTTCTTGTATCGTTGGCTTATTTTGAAATTCAACTCACACATTCCCTCAAGACGCTTAGGACTACGAAAGTGAATGTTCATTAGCTATTCCCTGCATAGCATGGTGCATGAGGGTCTTCGGCCATGGTTTTCATTAGCATTTGCTAAATTAATAAACTACCGGCAGTGCTAAACATTTGAGTACGCAGGTTTCAGAAAACTTACAGATTATAGAAATTCAAAGCGAAATTTGGTAAACTAGAATTTTCTTTATAAGCTTTTATAATTTTTAACGGAGATTGGATTTCAAATCTAACTTGAAAGAGTAATTCTTAGTTATTTTACCCTTTATGTCTTCAGATTACTGGCCAATCATGTCCCTTATCATTCAGAGGTAGTCCTTACTGGATGGCACCTGAGGTACTTTTTCCTCAACTCTTTCATAACATTAGAGATGTTAAGACATTAGTTTTACTTTTCTTCTTTTGTTCATTTATTATTTCAGGTGATAAAAAACATGAATGGCTGCAATCTCGCTGTGGATATATGGAGCCTTGGATGCACAGTATTGGAGATGGCTACTTCCAAACCTCCATGGAGTCAGTATGAAGGGGTTGGTATTTAAGCCTTTTGGAGCTTATTACTTTGCGTTTCAATGTTTTAAAAATTTATATGAATTGTCTTTTTCTTCAGTCTAAAATTGTTCCCCCAAAAGAAATCTTGCTTTGGATTAATTTTACATTACTTCTGCCTGCTAAGGTCGCTGTTTCAAATCTTTGGGGTAATCTGTCTTGATATACTTAATCGAGTCGAATTAATTGGTCATTAGTAGAAATTTATTGAAGGTAAGGGTTTATTCAGTTTTTGAAATGTGCTCAATAGATGACTTGTTTCTTTTAGAGTTAAAACTCTGAACACAACTAGCGGGTGAGCATGAACTTGCATAATTACATGATGAACTCTCTCCTTGCCATTTCGCTTTTCCTGCAATTTTACAAGACTACTGGCATATCTTTGTGGACATTTTGTTGGCATTTCATAGTTTGTGGATATTTCCCTCTTATACCTAAAGGAAAATTTTATAAGATGGAGGTGAGACCTGTAATGTTTTAGTCGCAGAATGTTACCTGCAAAAGAGAAGCGTAAAATTAAATTCAGTGTTGCTGAGATGAGAATGCTCGGGTGGATGAGTGGCTTTACACTTTGAGGCCAAATTGCAAATGGGTTTTTTTCTTTAAGGGTTTGGGTTGGTTCCGTTGCTGTCCGGTTTGGGAGAGTCGCCTTAGATGGTTTGGTCGCATTAAAACCATCTGATGGTCAAATTAGTAGAGTAGATGCTTTAGATTTGACATATGTTAAGAAAGGTAGAGGAACACTACTAAACTTGAAAAGAGCTGGGCATGTGGTATAAAAATGATCTTAATTTATCAGAATTAAATGAAAATATGACATTCATTAGGAAATGATTCATGTAGCCGACCTCACTTAGTGGTATCAAGACTTCTTGTTGTATTTCATAGTTTGCACCAACTGTTTTTTGTGCGTTTAATGGAGATTTTGTTTGGCTTTGCTTAGTCTTTCGATTTTCATAATTAATTCACTTGATGGTGGAGATATTACCTTTTTATGATATTTTTCAAGGTCTGCCCTATGTGTTTGGATCACGTGAATGTGTTAATTCATCATCATCTTCACTAGTCATCCTAACAATTTGAGATCAAATTTTAAATTGTTATTTTTCATCTGTTCTTGCTAAGTACCCTCCAAGGTCTCAAACATGCTTTGTAAGTCATTTTGGACTTCTATCCATATTTTCTCAATTATTATTTTTTTTTCCCCTCATTCGCTGACATAAATTTTTCTGCCTAATCATAGGGGTGCATTTTCTACCCATTCATTGTATTTCCAAAGCTGCTAAGTCTATTTTTAATTACCTTATCGTTAATTGATTTACTTTAACTACACCTTTCATATAATCATCCCTTATTTTATCTTTTCTAATTGAGTCACACAACTATCTTAATTTTCTGCATCAAATCCTAGGAATTGAAAGTCATACACTTCGACATAACAAGACATGATGAGATGGTTAGTACATGATTGAACATCTTCAATTTGTCCGATGGGTGCATTGAGGAATCAAATTCTTTTTGAAAAGGAGGTGACATAGTTGAGACATAATTAGTTTGTCACGGTTTTTTAGAGAACACTTAGATCCTTTTCCATGAGATGATATTTTCTTAAGCATCTCTGTCCAAGGATTTTATTTTTATTTTTTCCATGTTATCTTCATCACTTTTTTTGGCACGATCATGATCCTGTGTAAGGTTTATAGATGTTCATATGGCTGTTTACTATTTAAATTATTTTTTCTTCAACTATATTCTTGTTTTCTATGAATGGATTCATCAATAAAAAGATTAAGTTTGTGATGGTTTTTTGAATAAACAATTTCTTGAAGTAAAAAATCATTCAGTTTTCTCTCTCTTAAGATGAGATCAAAAATAAATTTCTGTTTAATATCCTATATTTTTTTTATTATGATAATGTAAAAACACTGCAACTAAATATTTTAATGATGAGATTTTCACTCACGTTTTTCATTACGCTGGAATTTTCCCCTCTTCTTTTTTCATTTCCGGCCCATCCCTCTTCTATTTACATTTTTTTTATGCCGTAATATTCAGCTTATGTTATTTTTTTATTTCAATTTGTGAGGAAGACAACCTATGTTATTTTCTGATTTCAATTTGTGAGGGCAGCCGCCGATGTCCTGTTTTCCCTTTCTAGGGTTGTATCCAAGGATAATTGGTGCTCCGACTGTATCTCGCTTTGAAGTGCTGTTTATCCTCGACCATTCCATCCTCCACAACCTCCCCCTCCACTGCTGCCATTGCTGTACCCTGCTGTAGAACATCGAAGGCAGCAACCCAACAATTTTCCTGCAGCCGGAGCCCCAACCTTCCTCTCCCATCAAAGTTAACTGCCACCGCTCCTCCCATCCACCTGCTGCAGCCGCATCTTCCCCTTTTTCCCAAACCTGCAGCGTCATCCTATACACCCTCCTGCTGTGACGTAATATTCGCTACCTCCTTGCTCCCCGTTGTCCCCATAACTCATACCAGATATCTTCTTCCTGTCACCCTGCAGCCAGCCAACTCTGGCCCCACAGTCGCCACAACCTTTCCCCCTCTCTGCCAAGCTGTGCCGCAACTTTCGCTGCCAGCCAGTTGTGCCACAGCCTTTCCCCCATGCCTTGCCCACTGTGCCGCAAAGCTCTCCAACTGCACCTGCTGCTATCTCAATCACCCGTATTCCTTCCAACCTGCTGCCTGGACTCCCTCCCATACCCTCAAACTGCTGCCATATCTTGCTCTCTCCCCACCTACAACCACCTGCCCCAACCAGCCTTCCTACCATTTGTCTAGAAGCCAGCCACTACCCTCGTCATCACCATAGAGTGTCTTTTATTGTTTGTGTTGTTATTGTTTTGATTGTTAAGCATCTTTTATTTGTATCCTATTTGAAATTTAACAATAATGGTGGTCAATTTATTTATGATTTGAGTTCTCCGATATTATTTAGTATCAGAACTAGTCTAATCCTAGTCATATCCTAGGTTTTCTAGCTTCCGTCCTTTCTCAATCCACCCTCAGAAAATTTTTTCTTTTCTATTCCCAATCATATAGCCAAAACTTTGACCTAACCCTCACCTCTTGCTGATTTTCAAAATCAGTAACCCTAAATTAAATTTTATCTCTCTCACCTCCTAACTCTAAACCTTAGCCATGCCACCATTACGATACATGCTTACGTCTTCCCGGGAGGAGATACTGCGAGAGATCCGCCAACTTCGAAATTGGATTACGGACATGAAAGATGAAATCCAATGGGAGGCTACCATCGACCGTGATCCGAAAGGTCGAAGGGTGGAACAAGAAGGTATGAAGATAAAACGGGAAACACATCGTCGGTTCCTACCAACTTACTACTGCTAAAAATTTTGGGTTCTAGCTTATGAAATTGAGAGAGCACAACACCAAGTCACCCCTTCTGGCCACTACCAAGTGAAATAAATCCACAAGTTCGTCACAACCAAAAAATGTTGCAACCACAAATTTGAGCATGAGCAGAACGTACGACCAAGGGAGTGATATACTTCACCGAACATGACGCCATCGAAAAGTTGGGTAAAACACCGCAGACACTGAAGATGACGAGGACATAAACAAGGAGAACCCGCTTCTAGTTGAGGGGGACAAGATACTCTTAGTCCCAGCTGAGCTCGTGGAAGAGGCTCCAACTGGCTCCATTGTAGTTGGCACTTGTAGCCATGAGTCTTGAGGAGTTGACACCAGACGCAACCTCCCCCCCCCCCACCACCACAACCACTGTGCGGCGAAGCTCTCCAACTGCTGCTACCACAATCACCCATATGCCTTCCAACCTGCTGCCTGGACTCCCTCCCACACCCTCAAACTGCTGCCACATCTTGCTCTGTCTCCCCACCTACTACCACCAGCCCCAACCAGCCTTCCTACCTATTGTCCAGCATCCAGCCACCACCGTGGTCATCAACCTAGATTGTCGTGTTGTTATTGTTTTGATTTTTATGTGTCTTTGGTTGTAACCTATTTGAAATTCAGCAATAATAGTGGTTATTTTATTTGTGATTTGGGTTAACTCTGGTGTCAATCAATGTTGACATTAACTTATAATTTGCAACAATTCCAAAAACATGGTATCCAAGTTGGTTATGATTGACATCTATAATTTAATTTAAGGAGTATAAATTTTCGGTTTTTTCCCAAAAAAGGAATGCAAAGAATTCCTATTTCTGACGAGGTTTGAATCAATATTATTCTACAATCTCATATTTTTAGTGTGTTGTAATGTTGTAATAAGCTGTCCTAGGTTAGTTAGATTTTTCATAGGTTTATGTATCTGTATTTCCGTATAGAGCAAGCCAGAAATTGAAGATGTAGTCTTTTAAGAGGTCAATTCTATCAAGCCCACCTGTTTCTTTTCCTATTATATCAAATAAAGTATGCTAGTTGGAACTAGTGAGGAGGGATTCTTCGATCATGCTAAAATCAGGATCCCTTATATTGAAATTGTAACTTGAGAGGGAGTTGATTTTTATTCACTTTGCTCTATTTCTAAACTAAAATTCTCTATCTAGCCAATCCATTCAGTTTTTTCTGTTGATTACATCTTTGTATCCATTGAATGGTTTAATGAACACAGTTTATTTTAAAAAAAGAAATAAGATGAATCATGCACATAAGCTTACTAGTTATACTCTCTTAGGTTTTTTTTTAAATGTTATATTTAAATTTTTTGAATTTTATTTTTTTGCGTATTGTTTATGACATAATTTTATATATAATTTAAAGTGCAGATCCATTCTTCTAGCAGTTCATTCATGGATTAAGATTAACTTAAAGCCATTTGGGCTGACTGATCTTGACTGGAGTCACGCCTAGTTATAAGCTAGTCCATTATGTTTTGATTCATAATTGAATTGACTCATTAATTGTTACTAGAGTTCAATTTTAGCCAAAAACTGACGGTCTTTTATCCACCTTTTATTTTATGTTACATTTTAGGTCTACATAGAAACATGCCTCCGTTAATGCATATTACATGCGTGTATGTATGGGACGTTTCTTCATAGTTGAGGCTTAACTGCTCCTTGTAGTTCACCACTTCTCATTCACGCGAGGCACTCTGAATGGTTGGGATTGATTGTAAGATAACTAGAGGGTTTAGTCTTGAAACTAACCATTTTTCAATAATCTTAAGCTAGCTTTATCGAGTTACATGCACATTTCACCAGTCTTATGTCATATTGAACATGTTCTTTTCTGATAAAAAACAATTTTGATTTTTTAGTGATCTGCAGTATTCACACATGCACATTTCAACATTCTTAAGCAAGTTTTCTCAAGTTTGGTGTTGACTGACGATAATCATGGTGTGACAAAGTTTCTCCTTGATAAACAATGTGCGAGGATGATTCTTTGTGAGAATATCAACTAGTCGTTCAGTAGATTGAATGAACGGAACACAAATCTCTCCAAAATCAAGTTTCTCCTTGATAAAGTGACGATCATTCCCCACATGCTTAGTACGATCACGTTGAATTGGATTATGAGCAATGCTAAAGGTGGGTTTATTGTCACAAAATAGCTGCAGAGGAGCAGTAACCGACATGCGTAACTCAGTGACCATAATGCACAACTAGAGGGCTTCACACACCCCCAAAGCCATAGAGCAAAACCCAGCTTCAATACTACTACGTGCAATCACACTGTGCTTTATTTTTCCAAGTGACAAGATTCCCTCATACGAAGGAGCAATAACCTGAGATAAATTGTCCATCATGGATTGACCCAACCTAATCAATATCAGTATAAACCACAAACCACAACCGAGCGGGAGTTGTGACGAGTGAATAACAAACCTAAGCCTAAATTTTTTTTTGAAGTAGTGGAGGGTCCGATAAACTGCAATGAGATGTTGCTTGTAGGGTTCATGCATAAACTGACTAATGATACGGTATGACAAATGTCCGAACGAGCATATGTGAGGTAGCTGAGCTTACCAACGGGGTGTTGGTAGTAGGTTTTGTTCACTGGAACGACATTGAGAACATCCAATAATTTCTCAAGTGGGTCCATTGGGACAACAACCGGTTTGCACGGGAGAAGGATGGTGTCGATGCATGGGTCCATCACATATTTGCAATGGGAAAGGCAAATGCTCTGAGAGGACCGTGCTACTTCTATGCCTAAGAAATACTAGGGAGACCTCAATTCCTTCATTTCAAAAGATGCGGCGAGGATGCCTTTGTGAGTAACTCTAAGGTCGGCAGATCATCACCTGTGAGCAAAATATCATCGACATAGATGATGATGATAGCAATACGACCACTGGATGAATGCTGAAAAAATAGTGTATAATCAGATTGGGCCTGAGAGAACCTATGATCTACTACCACCTGCGTGAACTTGTCGAGCAAGGCCAGTGGGGATTGCTTCAGTCCATAGAGGAACTTTTGCAATCGACACACTTATCCACGGGGAAAAAATGTCAGCATTAAGCACAACATTCTTGATGTCCGATTGAATGGTCAATCCAAATTCACTGTTAATGATAATAGGGCCCGAATGGTACTGAGTTTGGCAACAAAAACAACTAATTCCTCATAGTCAACTCCATAAGTTGGAGAATATCCTTTGGCGACGAACTGTGCATGGTTGCGTTCAAAGGAACTGTCAGAGTTAAACTTGGTGCTGAAAATCTACCGACACGATCGCTTTCTTCCCCCGGAGAATAACATTCATCTCATCCATGACAACAACCTTCCAGGACGAGTCAACTAAAGCAGCTCCTGTAGGGGATGGGGGGCAACGATTCGTCATAGGAGTAGCAAATACTTTGTAGGTTGGAGAAAGGTTTAGGTGTCTGCACATAGACATGAATTGTACCTTGCGCAGCTAACAAGAAAATAGGGCTTGTAGGGCAGGAGGGAGGTCTGACAGCTGGAGGGCCTGCAAGAGGGAGTTCCAACAATTCTAGAAAGAGAGCTGGTAGGTAGAAGTGAGACCGACGACTGAAAAAACTTTAGGGGAAGGAGCCTCGCGGAAGAAGTTCGAGCTGCAGGGAAATCTCACGGGAGAAGTGGGAGTTGCAGGAAAAATCACGGGAGAAGGGCTGCAATTTTTTGCTAGAGGGGCCTGTAGGGAAGGGTTTTCGACCGAGTACGGTAGGATCAGTTGCTCTGATACCATGTAGGTTTGGAGAATTGAGCAGGTTGATTTTATTGATATCAAAAGCGGTATAAATACAAGGTGCAAGGGTTATAAAATAAGAAAGATATAACACCCAAATCTCTAGGATTAAATTAATTCCTAATAACTACATAGAGATAAAAGGAAAGTCATAAACAAGAAAATACATAAACTAGGAAATATCCGAATAGGAAAGAAATAAACACTAATAACTTCTAACATTTTTTCTATAGTTGAAATATCATAATTTGTTAAATTTTGATTGTTTGGAAATTTCAGTGGTGCGTGCTATCACCAATCTAAAAGCACGGGTTTCAAGTTTTATGGGGGCATTTACATACATTCAATCCGATTCCTATGTATTTAAATATCTAACGCATAAACTTTACCTTTTACATTTACACCACTATTTTAACTAATAAAAAGTGAAATACACCTTTTTCATGCATAGGCATGGTGGCATATATTTAAAAGTTGAAGTTTAGGTGTTAGATATGTAAATACATAAGAAATGAGTGGTATATATATTAATTTTCCAATTTTATATTGTAAATTCCAATTTCTCTGTTTTCTGGGTTCCGTTAGATTTGTGCTAATATTTTCATATTATGGTGTAAAGATTGCAGCTATGTTCAAAATTGGGAATAGTAAAGAACTTCCAACAATACCTGATCATCTTTCAGAGGAAGGAAAGGATTTTATAAGGCAATGCTTACAACGTGATCCATCTAAACGCCCTTCAGCAGCTGAGCTATTGCAGCACCCATTCATCAAAAATGCCTCCCAACTGGAAAAATCAACTCTTGGTTTTAGCCCTCCTGAACAACCTTCAGTCATCGCAAATGTTTCGAATTCAAAGGTACTATTTTGAATATTTCGAACTTTAATTTCAAGGATTTTATTTGTCCGGGTAGCTTAGCTTTAGTTTACAAAAACCTGTAATTTCTCTACCTTCCATGCAATAAAGTGCCAAAATAGTCCACTGATTATTTACATTGTGCCATTTTTGTCCAGAGTCTATAAAAGTTTTCAATTATTCCCCATACTCTTTAAATTGGGGCTGAAATAGTCATCCTTGGGGACTATCTCATCCCATATTAAATGAGGATGGGACCGAATTGGTACTTTTATAGACTCTAGGATTAAAAGAGTTCTTTGTTTCCTATGATTGTCTGCGAACGTGAATAAAACATTTGATTAATGAGCTTCTAGTTTTTCTTGTTAAAAGCAAAAATGTTCAAGGAACTTGCTGCTTTGTTCTTTAATTTCCTAGTTACTTCCACTTGTTACACTGTCTTCCACACGGCATCTTCCGATCATCAAGGTCAGGAGTATGGACTGATAAGATTCAACCTGGTTTAACTTTTTTTCAATGTAATTAGGAGTGTGATCTGTGTCAGTTGTTTAGTATCATTAGATGTCTTCTACTTATGGGGCTTTTTAAGAAAGGTTGGAAGGTGGTGACGTGGGGGCGTCTCCCGCTCAGGATGTGGGACGTGACAACCGTAAGCTGCCTGAACCGACTTTGCGGTGCATGAACCGGTTCAACCTAAGGTTGGAGAGGGCCACACGATCCTTCATTGCTTGGGAATTGCCGCTTAACTAAGAGGGCCACCGAGGAGACAATTGTCGGAATCTGATTAGGAGTTTACTATGGATGAGATATAACAACTATGTCACCAAGTAGTACAATGATTCCATGCCATTGAGGGTTCATCTTTGATCGTAATAGTGAGATCCGAGGAGTGAGAAAAATATCTGAATACTTTGTGTAGGGATGAATTCAATTAAGAGGAGGATCGATCGAGGCATTTTAGGATTCATTATCAGCAGAGGTCTAGAGAGGAAGTGCCTGCTAGAGGGCACAAAGATCTTGGAGTTAAGGTGGACCTACCATACTTAGATGGGAGAATGAATCGAAATGATTTCATTGAGTGGAAGTAGATTGTTAAGACAATTTTTGAATACAAGGAGGTGCCTGGTGATAGAAGAGTGAAACTCGTCACCATCAAGCTGAAGAAGAATGTCTCTTTGTGGTTGGAGAACCCAAAAAGATAAAGAATGAGAGAAGGACGAGACAAAATTGCTTGGGAGAAAATGAAGAAGATGATCTAGCACCAATCCGCATACTACCGCAAGCATATCTTCTTGAAGCTCCAATACTTGTAATAGAAGGAACTATCAGTGGAGTACACAAAATAATTTATGCAGCTTAAACTGTAGTGTACTGGTGGAGAGAAATGAGCATACAATAGCTAAGAATTTGGGAGGCATGAAGTCCGACAATTGGTCCAGCTACAAGCTTATTGCACATTGAGAAATGTGTAGACTTTAGCACTGAAAGTGGAGAGACAACAAAAATAATAGAGATACCCGCCTTCATTCAGACAACCCCCTACAACTGGAGGCTTCAGCAGGAGCATGCCTAAAGGAGTGAGGAAAACTGGGCAGGGAAATGACAAAACATGTTAGAGTGGGAGAAGCATGAGAAGAGTAGCATGCCCAGTATCATTCTAGTCAGAAAGTACTTTAAATGTCATTGGTATTGGAAAAACACCTCCATCTAGTGCAAGGATTAGCCCAACATGGCTCTGATACCAAGGGAGAAGTCGGCCCTTAGATCGTTGGATTGGGGTCACAGAGAACTTTTGCCAAGAATTTAAAACAAAACAAGATATATTATTAACAACTGAACAAAGATCTTACAAAGAACTCGAGACTTAGAACTGAAGGAGTAGGCTTCAAGATGATTTTTGGTGTGTCTGCTCCTTCCACATACAACATTTTTTATAGCAAAAACACACCAGGCTCAATCAGTAGTGACTGAGCATAAAGACATAATAGGTACAACCACTAAGCGCAATAATTGATAAAGCGAACCCCACTCCACCGAAAATAGGTTTGCGTGACAAATAAAGATAAAAATTCACATGCCAGAAGGACAAACTCACAATGTTAGTTTTACCAGATTTCAACAGTTGTTCGAGGGGAGTGCGATGCTTCTAACTTGGGGATCAGAGCTGCATTGAGCCACTGGGGGCACCCCATGACCTTCTTCTATGAGAAGTTAAATGAGTTTCAGAGAAAGTGATGAACATACGGCAAAGAGTTTTATGCTATTATGAGAGCACTTAACCAGTGAAGTCTCTAAGTGCTGATGAGTGAGTTCATTTTATTTATGGATCATGAGTCCCTGAGGTTCTTGAATAGCCAAAGCAAGCTGAAGGGCGAAAGTGCTTCTTGGGTTGAGTTTTTAGCATCGTTTTCGGTTCATGCTTAAGCATAAGGTAGGAAGTCAGAATCAGGTAGTAGATGCTTTGAGCCATCACCATTCGCTGATCACCACCATGCAAACCAGATTCATTGGATTGAGGTGGTAAATGAACTGTACGAGGCAGATGAGGATTTCAGGAAAATTTGGGAATAATGTCAGGAGAGGTCCACGGGATCGTACCACAGAGATTATGGTTATCTATTCCACCAAAGCAGGTTGTGTATACCCAAATGTTTGCGGAGGGAGTCCATCATTCAGGAGAGTTAGAGCGAGGGACTAGCATGTTACTTTGGCAGAGACAAGACCTTCACATTGGTGAAGGAATATTGATTCTGGCCTAGAATGATAAGAGATGTGGAGCGATACATCAAGCAATGCATTGTTTGTGACCTAGCTAAAACCATAGATCAAAGTACGGGGTTGTATACCCTATTACCAGTACCAGAGGCTGCTTGGGTTGATGTCAGCATGGATTTTGTAGTAGGTTTTCCGTGGATGTAGCGCAACAAAGATTCATTGATTGTCGTGGATGACATTTTCTTTAAGATGGCTTATTTTGTGTCATGCGACCGGACATTGGATGCATCACATATGGGTGATTTGTACTTCAAGAAGATAGTGACCCTACATGGAATTCCCAGACCATTACCTATGATTGGGACGTCAAATTTCTGAGTCGCTTATGGAGAACTTTTTGTGGAAAGCTTGTCAATAAGCTTCAATTCAATACGATAACTCATCGGCAAATAGGTGGTCAGACAAAAGTGGTGAACAGGAGTATGATGAATCTCTTGAGTTGCTTTTTAAAAAGAACAAGTAATGCAATCTAATTCTTGCCCAAGTTGACTTTTGTCTACAACAGGCCCATGACCCAGACCATGGGACGTATTTTCAGATTATGTATGGGCGTGGTCCACTCACTTTGATTGAGTTAGTACCGGTTCTTACGCTGGAGGTTAGTGCAAATGTTGAGGTTAGAGTACGAAAGATTTAGAGGATATACGAGGAGGTCGGGAAAGATATAAGTGTGGATCAAGTTAACAAGGAAGCTACTATAACAAGGAAGAATGATACTTTTCAGGAAGGAGCTCTAGTGTGGATAAAGTTGAAGAAAGAGATATTTCCCATGTGATCGTTTGGGACACTCAAACCTAGAGTAGATGGATCTTTCCAGATTCTCAGAATGTCGAATGACAACGGCTAAAAGATCGACTTTTTTGGGGAATTACAACATCTCTACACCTTCAACGTGGCATACTTAACTCTATGCTACGAGGAAGAATATGCTTCGATGGATGAGGTCAAAGCTCTCTCAACACCATAATGATTGGGCATCTCTCCCGTACAGGATGTTTGACGCGACATCTATAAGCTACCCGGACCTGCTCAACTTTGCATGAACCAGTTCAACTTAAGGGAGGTGGCAACAAGTTCCTTGCTTGGTAGTTGAAAATTGCCACGTAACAAGGAAGGCCCCACCTTTAGCTATCATAGTGCTATAGGTATGTGTATGTCGTGTTTTTGGTCTGCTTTTGTTCTGTTTTCTATCAAAACAACCTTAGGTGTCACCAAGTCTCCCTCCTAGGGTTGTTTTTGAAGGTGAAAAGGAGCTCCGACTATAACTCATCATGAGGTGGTGTTTATCTATCATTTCTTGATTCCACAACCTTCATCCCACTGCTTCCTTGCACTTCCCACTCTGTTGTTGCCGCCACCCCTTTTCTTTTACCGTTGGCACTGTTGCCTGTTTTTAGACGAGGCAAATTCCAGGTTCCATGTTTGTTGTCTTATCCCAATCTTCCTCCTTACCTGTACCCCTCACTGCCTGTCATCTACCTCTTCCTTATCAACCTAACCAACAACCACCACCTTTGCTATATAACCTTAGTTGGGATTGTTGTGTCGTTGTTGTTGCTATTTCCCTTTCATTATGTTGTTGTCATGGATTTGTTTTTGGTAATAAATATTAGTTTTTTGTTGTTTTTCGGGGTTTCCTCTGGTGGTATCATGTGGAGGAAGTGTTGGAGGTGCGGATGTCGACATGGCTTTCATGCCAAAAAAAAAAATCATCTTGATTGCTAATTTTTATGTTTGAATTTTAGTTTCTTTTTTGAATAAAATATATTAACTAAATACTAATTTGAGTGCACCTAGGATAATTACCAAGAGTTTTCCCCCACCCGCAAACCCAATCCGCAAAGGGAAAAAAAAGGAAAATTACAAAAACACAAAAAGTGGTGACAAAGATCAATGATGAAATATTCTTTAGGTGATAAAAATTACAAAATTATGCTTTTGGATTTTCTACCTTGAAACCTAGCAAATATGGTGAGTGCCAATAGATTTTATGTTGATGTCTTATCTTTTTTGGAATCTTTTATCCATTAATGAATCGACACTATAATAGCTCAAATTAAAATCAGATAGTTGCTAAGTTATATTATCTTAGTTGTTTATAAATAGGATGGAATTGAGGTTTTTTATGAAATTAAGAATTGTTTTCAATTATAATATCAACACATGACAAAGTGACCAAAACTAAGGGATTAGGAAGTAGTGATATCAGTCAAAATCTCTAAAAGAGAGTTTAAACTTGGATCCATTTTTTTAGCATATATCTAAATTAATGAAGGTCATTCAACAATTGGGTATGATGTTGGATATGTGTTTTTTGGTGGAAAGTTGTGCGCTTGATATTTAGAATTCCCCAGTTAAGGATAAACTTTCATTTAGTATGAGAATTTATGCATATGGCAAGCACAACTGATGGGATTTTCTTAAATTTAACCTTATCCTAATACTCAATTGACGAGGATCTAATATTCTTTCCTTATCAAAATAGAATGTAGCATCCAATTTCATCTAAACATTGTTTGCAGAGGGTCTAGAAAGATGTACTATTGTGGCATTCACCTTAGAAGAATTTAAAAAATTAGTAGCCAAAGAGAATAATGTAGATTAACTAAAGTAATGCAGACGAAGAATTAAAAATGAGATCCAAATAGGAGTGCTATTAGGTTGAATAGAACATAATAAGGGGGTCATTTTAGCATGTGTATTTGGAAACCATTAATATAAAATGAGCATTGTAAGAAGTGCAAATTTACTTTGATTAGATGATATTTATGTTTGTTGGAGCATTGTTGTGTGTGTATGTGTGGTGGTGAGTGAAATTCTCCTTCATTCGAACCACAAAATCATAGTAAATAAAAGCAGAGGGTGTGTAATAGGAGGCATAGAAATGAATTGCAAAGGATACAAAGGAGGGTTCATCTGGGTAGGTGGTAAACTCCATGGGGGATCAACCAAAATCCTTGGAGCAGTCATTATGGGAAGAGGTATAATACGATGAAATTGTAATGTATGATGAGAAGTCGAAGAACTTTGGGTGGTAGAAGATCCCTAATATGTGGTATAAACCACAAACATCAATAGTAAATAAACGTAGAGGTTGTGTAGTAGGAGGCATAGAAACCAATGGAGAGGATATACGGGAGGGGCCATCTGGATAGTTGGTAAAATCAATGGTGGTCAACCAAAATCTTGGGTGCAGCCATTTTGAGGAGGGAGGAGGGGGGGGTTAAATTTGTCAGCATTTGAACCACAAAAGTCTTTACTAAATAAAAGTAGAGGTTGTGTAGTAGGAGGTATAGAAATGAATGAAGAGGATACATAGGAGGGCCCATCTGGGTAAGTGGTGAACTCCATGGGGGATCAACCAAAATCCTGGGAGCAGTCATTGTGGGAAGAAATAGAATACTATGAAATGGTAATGTGTGATGAGAAATTAAAGAACTTTGAATGGTAGAAGATCCCTAATATGGGATATAAACCACAAACATCATTAGTAAATAAATGTATAGTTTGTGTGGTAGGAGGTATAGAAATGAATGAAGAGGATTCATAGGAGGGTCCATCTGGGTAGGTGGTAAACTCCATGGGGGATCAACCAAAATCTTGGGAGCAGTCATTGTGGGAAGAAATAGAATACGATGAAATGGTAATGTGTGATGAGAAATTAAAGAACTCTGGATGGTAGAAGATCCCTAATATGGGATATAAACCACAAACATCATTAGTAAATAAATGTAAAGTTTGTGTAGTAGGAGGCATAGAAACCAATGGAGAGGATATACAGGACGGGCCATCTAGGTAGTTGGTTCAACCAAAATCTTGGGTGCAGTCGTTGTGGGAGGAGGTAGAGTACAATGAAATGCTAATGTGTGTTGAGGAACCGAATAATTCTTGGTGGTTTAAGTTCTCTAATATGGGACCAATGGAAGAGATTGGTTATGACAATGAATACGAGAGAAAAACAACACTCAATAAAAAAAAATTGAAGATGAGGTAAAATGAGGGTTTCCCTCGGTGTCGAAGGGGTTGTTAGCAAATGAGATGCTGACGCCAGAAGGAATGGGCGTCAAAGCTAGTCCATGGTAACTCGACGAGCATTATATACCAAAATGCAACGCAATAGAAGGGAAGTGAGCCCTAACTATTAGCAATGGAGACTCATAGGAAACCTCATGCACACACATGATGGAAGACTCACGTATCAAACAATTGGTCACATGATGGTGTGTACATAGATAGCATTGTGGCAATGTGAGAGTGGTTGTAGCTCGCGTGAATGTGAGCTTTGAGGCCCAGAGAAGGCAACATGGGATGGGCTCTAGGGTTCATTTATGCTAAGTATATTTGTTATATTTGACTATTTTGAAAGCCATTTGGCATCTGAATGTGTATACACTAAATTAGATATGATAGAAGCATATTCACAAATGCCAGATGAGATGTTTTCTTGCTTCGATTTTTTTAGTCTGGAATGCCAAAATATTCTAATATAAGTACGCTCAAGTTCATTTAGTCAATGTCATACAAATTTTAGGTTGCAAAGGAATCAATAGATATAATTGTTTCAATTTGTATTTTGCATTATTGAAGTTGAAGAAGTGAGGCCATTTGATTTGGAACTCTTTCTAATTGTTTAGGAACCTAATCTATGTACTGAGAGGTATTATCTGCGTTGGCCCAACCTAGGTATTATCTGCGTTGGCCCAACCTTGCCTATGCTTTAGATGAGCTCAAGATTCCATTCTTCTTGGTGGAATCTATTAGGAGCTCACTTATCGTAAGAGTGCTCCAACATGAGTATGCTTAACTTTGGAACTTCTTAACAAAACTCCTAGTAAAATTTACCTATTATATTGGGCATATGATTTATTTTATTTTATTTTATTCGTAGTTTAATAAGTTTTACTACTTTTTAGATGTGGGATTTACCATCCTAAAAGTTGCATGAAGTTGCTCCTCGTTTGGGTGTCTACCGTGACCTTCACTTATTTTCTCTTCATCAAATCTAGAATGTCATAGGTCCACTTGCTTTACCTTTGTTTATCCTTGTTCTACATATCTTAGTGGAGATCTGGCTCTGATGCCAATTGTAACACCCCATCCCACATACTAAGTTGAAACTAGTGATCTAATTCTTCTTGGTACTGCTTCTCAGGAGTTCACACATGCCAGAAATTCTAACATAAACATGCTTAAGGAATTCCTAACCGAAAACCTATTTATTACACCAAAAGGTGCACAGTATATTGTGTCTAATTCTTTACTTGTATTATCGAACCCACACTCTTTTCACTTTTATGTGTGATTTAGTTCATTCCTACATCCTTTTCACCCTATAAGCCTACCTTCTTAGAAGCCTAATTAATGCAAGTCATTCCTTAGGACTAGTTCCCTAAAGATCATTTCTCACTTTCATCCAATCGCCCCATCAGGTCTAGGATATCAGAGAATCACCAAGTGTCATTTAGTTGATCCTTAAATTTTACATCGTATTGGCGGAGATTTGGAGCCACCACTTAAACTTGTAAGAGCTATTTCTAGTCTTATCTAGTTATTGGATGCCTCTAGGCTATGCATAATGTTACTGATAAGAATATAAATTACTTAAGTGGGGAGATTGTTAAACACCTTATTAGAATAAAGCATAACTCTTGAACAACAAGACCTCTTTTTGTGTAACAAATAAAGTTTCTTTCAGGAGTTTCTAAGTTTAGTTTGTTCTTGCTGGAGCACGCATGGAATGTGCAACTAGTTGGAAATTTACACCAATAAGTTTGAAACTATAAGGTTTCACTTAATATGATTTGGGTTGAACTATAGTAGATAATATCCCATAGTAAGTGGGTTCAATTGTTATGGTTCATTTGCACATTTTTCCTTTTATCTTGTAATTAAAATCTCCTTTTAATGATACCTCAAAATTTATATAATTTTCTATGATTTGTAAAATATATATCATCCATATATATATATATATATATATATATATATATGGTAAATGAGACTGATTTAGGGTGCAGAAAATATTTAGGGTTGTTAATTTTGAAAATCGTTAAGGAGGAATTAGGGTTAGTTTAAGATTTGTCTTTGGCTAGGTGGGTTTTGGTTTGGGAGGTGAAAGAGTGTATGGGGTTGATTTAGGGTGCTGAAAAAATATTTAGGGTTGCTAACTTTGAAAATCAGCAACGAGGGATTAGGTTTAGGTCAAGATTTGGCTATGGTTGGGTGGGTTTAGCTTTGCGAGGTGAAAGAGGGTGTATGAGGCCGATTTAAATTACGTTTAGGTCAAGATTTGGCTATGGTTTGGTGTGTTTTAGATTTACGAGGTGAGAGCATGGATGGGCTGATTCACGGTGCAGAAGAAATATTTAAGGTTTCTGATTTTAAAAATCAAGCCCATGGCAATTAAGGTTAGATCAAGATTTGGCTATGTTTTGGTGGATTTAGGTTTGGTGGATTTAGGTTTGGGAGGATTTTGGTACCTCAGGATGGAATTAGAGTTGGGTTAGATTTGATCCCAAATGATATCAGAGAAAGGGGTTGGAGATTCAACAAGAACAACCAAGAAAACAATCTGATACACTCACCACCAACAATAGGGAGATACAGTTGCCAACATCAATGTTGTGGATACTTGTCCCCATATGGGAACCATAAAGGGTGCACATGCCCTCACAAAACTCACTTGAGCAAAAGACCCATAATACAATAAACAACGACACATTTATAATCAATGAAGGACCTAAACCTAAATACAAACAAATATATAAAAATACTCTTGTTGCTATTAGGAGTGAGCGACAACCCTCGCCCTAGAGAGAGGGCTGACCGGCCCTCCCCTACCTGAACCGAAACTGTTTAGAGTCCCCTCCCCGCCTCACATTATTATGTTTTACATTCCATGCCACCCAAATCAAGCAGCATATTTCAACTCAATTTTCTTCTCTACTTTTATGATGCTGAAATTTCTTAATCCTCTTGAATTGTTTTCCTTGTTTAATGTTATGAAAGTTTCAAGAAAATTCTGAAGATTTAATTATTCTCCATATCTCATGTGTTGAAAGTAGGAGTTTAAGTGAGTCGAACCGGCTCAAGCTTGACTCGTTAATGAGCTCCCAAGTTGTACTTATCAACCCACTAGCTCTAGCTGAAACTCAAGCGTGTTTATTAAGCGAGCTCGATTTCAAGCTTGCCTTGACTTGGCTTGTCGACTCGTGAGCTGGCTCCGATGAGATGTCGTAACACTCCTTTTACATCCATCGATGCCTTCTCTGGTGAGATCTAATGATAATTTTATTTTCGGCTCAATCTCGCATGTCGGCTCGCGAGTTTGGTGTCATCCTTGTGAGCCCAGCTGCTCAAGCTTGCATTTTGACAGATGTAACTTGAGCTTGGCTCGACTCCTTTACACCACTAGTTGTAAGTGCATTTTCTGTTTGTTGGCTTTCCAGTGGATGGTTTTTGATAGTCCAACAATAGTTTTTGTCTGTGCATTGAAGTGGGCAAAGTCAGTGAAGTTTCTTAGAGTAGTTTTGTGATGTACGTAGACAGGATATCGTTGGTGTGGAGAGTAAGGGAGTAAAAGCTTTATAATTGATGTTTATAACTTGATGAAGATGCTTTTCTACGTTTTTCATTTGTTCTTGATTAAATTCAACTCAATTTTGTTTAGTAAGTCTTGTAGAAGCAACATATTTTGGTGATATACAGATAAATGTGAGAATCATGTTTGAAGCGTGGAACACATCAAAAAGAAATCGAGTCTTTTGTTTTATGGTTTTCTTAGGTGTTAAAAAAAAAGAATTTGTTTTTATTCTTTGGGCCTATTTTTTTACTTTCTTACCTAGAACATATCAAGCTGTGTGGGTATGTTTTGCAAATTATCTTTGTTAAAAACTTATTTAAATTTTGTTTTTTACTTTATTTAATGATTTTGAATTTTTTTATTGATGCTATTAAATTCCAGTGTGTAGGCCAAGTTAGAAATCTTTGCTCTTTGGACATGGATGGACAGGCAATGCATCAGTTAAGAAGTTCAAAAATATCAGCAATTGCAAGGTATAAACTATTGTCTGTTTCTGTGTACTCGTTTTATAACCCTATATATTACAACTGAAAGTCTTTGAAAGGTTATCATTCTTAAGCTTATAGAAGTATTGAAATTAAATTATAATAAACAAAGCAATTGGGATTAGTTCAATTTCACCACCATCGTGTTTCATCAGCATCATAATTAACCACATCTTAACTATTTGGTGATGACTTAAAAAATTCTCATTTTTGTTCATTTTTGCTGAGTTTTGCATGTTGCATGTGGCATTAAATTTATCTTTCAAACATCTTTTTGAACTGCAATTCATACGGAGTCTAGCATATTGGGTTAAAAAATATTAAAGAATTTTTATGTATTATTTTTTATGATATTATTAAAATGTTGATAATAAAATGATCATTCAAATGTTTCAAGTAATGCCCCTTTTTTATATATCTTTTGTCAGCATGTATTTATCAGTTTTATATTAATTTTTTTTTTAAAAAAAACAACAACAAAACCTTTATCCCACTAAATGGGGTTGGCTACATGAATCCTTTTTCTTCATTGCATCCTATTTAGTGTCATATTTTCATAAAATTCATACAAAAAATAGAAAAAAGAAAAAAATCAATGCCAATCCCAAGTTTGGATAAAAAAATGTTGAAGGCAATTTTGAAATTAGTAGTTTGTGGCCACACTCTAAAAAATTCTTGGCTCCGCTCCAGATTCAACAATAATTTTATCTACAAGGCTAAAGGATAAAACTTCTATCATTCATTGTATATGTTCAAATCACAAAGTCCATCTTCAGCAATCTTATTTTCTATAGATTCTACTCCAATTACCTTTACAAAGACCAAATTGCTTTGATTTAAGTGCTTGGAAGTGATTAGAACATAGTTTCGAAACTCTTGAATCAAGATAGAAAGAAGCTGAGTTAGAAATTAGAATATTACTTTTATTTATGATAATTGAATAATGAAACCAAACAACTCGGATGAAGGGTAAAAATGAAATTTATTGCTTTTCAAACAAAACTGGAACAGAGTTCTAAAGAAATGAGGGAATGCAAAACAAACTAACATCACTTTAGCTTATTTCATTGATACTGACTAGCGAAGCGTAGTTCCAACCACTTGAAAACACTTATGTCGAAACAAATGGACCCCTAATATTATTTGTATTGCACTTTTATAAAGATGAGAGAGAGAGAGAGAGAGAGAGAGAGAGAGAGAGACGACTCTGTCTCATTCATGAGGAAGAAGCATGCGAAAAACAATTATACATCTGCTATGCAAAGCGGTGTGATTAGAACCAGTTGGGCTATCCATTAGTTGAGTCTAGGGACATCTAAAAAATTTCTTGGGCCGGTTACATACATACCACGTAATTTTTATGTATTTATATATCTAACTTCTAAACATTTATATTTACATGTATGCCACTCAAATATTTAATATCTGATAAAAAATATCATCATTATCTTTATAAAATTGAAATACACATTTTCATGCATAGGTTTATGATTCAAAGGTGTGAAGTGTAAATATCAATCTTTGGGTGTCAGATAAGTAAATACATAAGACTTGTATGATATGTATGTAGATTTCCACAGTTTGTTGCACTTGATACACCAGATGTATAACCAATATGATTCCCATTCTGTCATGAAATAAGTTTATTGAATTTTCAATTATTCGTGTGTTGTTGAAGACTGAGAATTATGGTGCATCAAAACACTGTTTTATTTTTGTTTCAAAAATCATGAAGCCAATGCAAATGTTTCTTGCTTCAATCAATATTTGCAGTGACGTACACATGAGAAACATGTCATGCCCGGTATCTCCGATCGGAAGTCCTCTGTTATTTTCAAGCTCCCCGCAACACATCAATGGAAGGATGTCCCCTTCCCCCATATCAAGCCCTCGGACCATGTCCGGCGCTTCGACACCACTCACCGGCGGCAACGGCGCACTCCCTTTCAACCACACGAAGCCGCCGGCTTACCTCTACGAAAGCCTTCCAACCTCAAGACTGACGATGAACGATCCCCATTCGCATCATTCGTCCCGGTCCGACCTCTTCAACGGAATGCTCCAAAGCTCCGTTGCCATGCGGGAGCGAATAACCGCCGATACAGAAATACTTGGAAGTCAAAGGTATGATCTTTATGAAACACATGAGAAAAGATCATCATTGTTTCTGGATAATATTTCAAATCATATTCTAAGAGATCATGTTAAGTTAAGCCCGTCTCTCGATCTTCATCCCCGTTCGCCGAACGATCGTCGTGTACATGGGATTTAACTGCACTAAACCCTAATGATTAGCAGAGTCCTGACCTAGAGATCTTAGGATGGTTTTCATTGTTTGTGCAAGATCTGTGATGTTGCCATATGTAGGGCTGAGAAAAGGTGCCCTTGTAAAATGAAGGGGGGAAATTAACCCATCGAATAAAGTTTTGATACAATATTCTAATCAATGATATATGAGATTTGTTGGGTAAGCTACAGTCTTTCATTTTACTGGCTTTTTCTTTTAGGCACATTTACATGCAAACCATCAAATTTCTATATATTTACATATTTAGTTTTGCTTTTTTACATTTTTTATCATCCAAATCTTTCACATCACATGTCACCATTTATATATGCAACACCAAAATTTATTTCTTACAGTTATGCCATTTTGTTTTTTAAAATTTCACATAAGAAATCACTAATTTAGCTTCCAAAATGTAAAAAATTACAGTTCTGTGATATGTATGTGAATGCTAGTATTATAAGCAACTAAAATACTAGTGATTATTAAGAGTAAGCTTTGTAGAATTGAAGTTCTATATATTTATGAAAAAACATGCCTTATATTTACAAAAATATCATCCAAATTGTAATGTGCAAAATGCCATTAACATATAATTTTAATAATTATAGCATAATTTTAGGCTATGCCTGGTTTGTTTTGGTAGAAGATATATATAATTACAAAAATTTTAATCATATTTTTA
Source organism: Phalaenopsis aphrodite (assembly GCA_003013225.1). NCBI lineage: Eukaryota > Viridiplantae > Streptophyta > Magnoliopsida > Asparagales > Orchidaceae > Phalaenopsis > Phalaenopsis aphrodite. Next base: position 2,163,785 of record NEWO01000024.1, on the reverse strand, counting down.
ATAATATCAATAAATTGAATTTACTATAGGATAAATATAATGAGAAATTTACTTGCATACCCCTCCTATTTGTATCTATTTATATGTCTATCATCTAAAATTTAATATTTGCTTTTATAAAAATTTGGTGTCATTAGCCTATGCATGAGATGCATATAATAATAAATAATTAAATAATTCAACCATTAAATGTATATAAAAAAAATCTAAGAACTTATTTAATTTACCATAATCAAAGTAGGGTTGTTTACACGCATATCACCCGAAACATTATTATTTACAAATCTAGTACCCTTTTTCATTCATTTTCAATTCTCTATATAATATTAAATTTATGATAAAAACCCAACCCATATTTTTCTTTTTTTATCAAATTCTGAATGGTTTGATCGTGGCACACGTAATACATCAGTTTGGCAGTTCAAAAACATCACACGAGTGCTAAATTTTATAAATATCAATGTTTTGCGAGTTATGTATGTAGATATACCTATTATAAATAGTAGTTATGAATGCAGATGAGATGATGGTCTGATAGTTAGGTTTTTCCGCACGGACCGAAAGATCTCATTCTTGAAACTCACCGTGTAAAAAATTTCAATAGATATCGACTACTATAAGTTGATTTATTATTAATTCAACATTTATGGCACTAAAACAACCCAAACAGTCAACAAAATGTTCACATACAATAAAGTTCAAAACAACATAACACAACATAGAACACCAATTGACATTTGAAGCCTAAATAACATTCAAAATTGCAACCATCTTAATGAGTAATATAAATAGTCAAAAAGTTAGAACACTAGCACTCAGCAATTCTTAAATTATGCCAAAATATGTTAGAGGGTTAATAGTTAAAAATACTTACAAAAAGATAATTCGAGTCAAGTTTGAGTCATTAGCTACTTACTATGTGCTCGTCGAGTCGAGTCGTTTCTTTTCCATGAATAGTCTCTATTAGGGCAAATTAAGATAGGAATGAAAAAGCGTAGAGCTTGAACTAATTTGAGTTTGGCTACCTTTTTGTCCCCCTCCTAATTTCTGGAGTTGTCAGCAAATTAAAATCACAATGAATAATATATTGTCTTTCAAATCACAAAAAGATCAAAAAGAAACCCAAAAAAGTTCAACTTTTCAGATTTGAGCTGAAAAATGAGAGATTAGAAGGGTTGTAATTTGGCGCTTGATAGAAAAGTTCAACAATCGAACCTGATTTGCTTTGTTTTTTGAGAAGAATGCAGAGCTAATGAGAACTGATCATCTATACATTGAATATGTTCAAAGCCTAAAATTTCTTCAAATGAACCATCAATGGCTTTCTGGCAACCTGAAATAATGAGATGGCGCCAGACATTTAGCAGCTTCATAATTAAATAAATGGAAATTTAAATATGGAGAACCCAACTCATATGTAATTACACATCTAATACCTTGCTTTTTTTTACATTTATACCACCCAAAACTTTCATATCACGTCAAAAACACCACCATTTTAAGTTTTAAAAAGTGAAATGCACCTTTTGATGCATATGTAAAGCGGTGATGTACGTAAAAATTGAAGTTTAGGTGTAAAATATGCAAATACATAAGAATTTTGTATGTTTGTAAATCTTCCAAAAGGAATAAATCTGTGAACTGATGCAATCTGCATAAGCATAAGGAAGAGACAATAAATAGAGTGAAAAAAAGAAGATAAAAAGAAAACAATTTATTAGAAAGACATTGCTAGTTTTGTAAGATAGAAATGTTTTATCAAATTCTTAAAGATTTGGTACTGGCATGCATAAATGCATTGGTTCAGTATTTTAAAAAGTGGCACAATGCTAGTTTTGTAAATAGAAATGTTTCGAGTGCTATGTATGTAATTTTCTCTTTTTTTATTTATATTCTCATCAAACAACTTCATAAAGTTAAGATAAGAATAAACAAATTTGAAAAAAAAAAGTTACTAGCTCACTTCACATAAGAAGAGTCAATTTGATACTCATCACTTGGGCTTCTATGCACTACAAAGCATAAATCAGCATTCAAAGATGAAGTCCGGTGAAAAGACCCAACAAATTATGCTTACGATTGATGATAATAAACAAAACAACAACAATAACAAAACCTTAATCCCACTACGTGGGGTTGGCTACATGAATCTTTTTCTCCATTGCATCCTATTTAGTGTCACATTTTCATTAAGTTCTAATAAATTAAGATCATTTTGTATACAGTAAGCCCAAGTCTTCCTGGGTTTACCTCTACCTTTCTTAACATAAGTCAAATCTAAAACATCTACTCTCCTTATCAGATCATCCGATGGTCGACGTTTAATGTGACCAAATCATCTAAGAAGACTTTCTCTAATTTTGTCCGTCACTGGAGCTACACCAACCCTATCACAGATATATTCATTTCGCATTTTGTCTCTAAGTGTAAAGCCACTCATCCACCTAATCATTCTCATCTTGGCAACACTTAACTTAGTATTATGCTGCTCCTTTAAGGGTCAACATTCAGCGCCATAGAGCATTGCAGGTCTCACCACCATCTCATAAAATTTTCCTTTCAATCTAAGTTGTACTTTTCTATCACACAAAAAGCCCGAAGCATTCCTCTACTTCAACCAACCAACATGAATTCTACTATTAACATCCCCATCTATATCACCATCGCTTTGAACAATAGACCCGAGATATCTAAATCGTTCACACCTTTTAATAATTTGATCACCCAAAGTTGCACTTTTGCCATTAGAGCTACTACTGCTAAAATTACATTCCATGTACTCAGTTTTAGTTCTACTCAAATGAAGACCTTTAGACTCCAATGTAGATCTACATAATTCATTTTTTTTTGGCCTTTTCTCTCAGTCTTATCCATGAGAAGGATATCATCAGCAAAAAGCATACACCAAGGTACATCCTCCGTAAGACCATCAATAACTAAAGCAAAAAGATATGGGCTTAAAGCTTATCCCTGATGTAATCCAACAGAAATAGGAAAATATTAGATCAATCCTCCTTCATATCGAACACAAGTAACAACTCTAGTATATGTATCTTTGATGACTTGAATATAAGTCATATCAATGCTTTTTTCCCAAGAATTCTCCAAAGGAGATCTCTTGAAAACTTATCGTAAGCTTTTTCTAAATCAATAAAAATCAACTGTAGATCCTCCTTATTATTCTCTATCGAACCCCTCAATAAATGTATAGCTAATATGATTGATGATAATCAATAATAAAAAAACAAATTATTAGTTAGTTAAATTCTAAGTATAATTTTTACATTCAATTAATGTGTTTAAATGAAATACTGAAGTATTCCAAATAAATTATAATTTCAACTATTGGTAAAATGAGAAAAAATATTAATATAATAGTTGATTACATTTAAAAGAAATGTAAATATGCATTTGTGTATTATACAAACATGTGTCCATTAGATGTTAAGCAACACTGCTTGGTGAAATTGTTAAAAAAGACGAGTGAAATTAAATAGAAAGCTAAAAACAGAAAGGGTGAAAGAGCTGAAGGCAGAGAGAAGAGAGAAATGAGGCAAGAGAGCCAGAGATAACTTCTTTGGCTTCTTGAGGTTTGGTAAGATAAAACCTATCTCAATATTATGCATTTCATTTTCATCTTGAGATGAAGTTTTGAAAGAAATTTAAGTTAGGATTTTCAAGAAGAAATTTAAAAGGAATCTTAAATTATAAACAAAAAATAAAGAGATTCCTTTTCAATTTGTATACTATCCTAAATCTATGAGGAAGAGAAAAAATGGATAAACTAGATCAAGCTTTGAAAGGAGGCTTCAAAAATTAAAGCAAACTTTTTATTATATATTAATAACTAATGTTATGACCACAAGAATTAAAATATAGATTTTATAATCTACATGTTTCTATCTTATAAAAATGCAAATTTTCTATCTTAGAAATTTTCTAATTTGATATTAGAGGTCACGTTAAAATTAACAAGATGTTTCCTTAAAAAGACCATGAGTTTAGTTGAAAATAACAATAACAACAACAATAATAATAATAATTTATTATTATTATTATTATTGGTGTATAAGTTCTACTTTAAGATAAAATTTAAGAGGATAGCTAGATGATTGGAAGAACTAAAAGTGCAGATTACTTTTAGTCAGCCATATTGCTCCAGTGATATGCCCAACTCTATTATTTATAGATTGGTATATTAAGTGGAAGCGTGGGCTAAGGCTCAAGGAGAGCAGAGCTAGTTCTTCTTAGGTCAGGCCTTTAAGGTGATTATAATGTGGGTAATCTAATTTTTGGCTTGAAGTAATATTTCCTTTCACCTAAGCATATGCATTTAGCTAATATGTTTATGTTTCCAATATTCTATAAACATGCAATAAGTATTGTTGGTAGAAAATTATATATAAAGTAGTTTACACCTCTCATACAAATGATCCTTCATATTGTTATAAATGAGATGCGTTTCTCTATGCTATATTTTAATTATTTAAGTTAATGTCCCTTTAATATATAGACAAATATTGTATGGTGACAAGAAAGCAAAAGAAATGAAGTGTAAAATAGCTTTCATGTGCATGTTGAAAGATAGATTACTCCCTTAAAGTACAAGTAAGGGATGCTAATGCAACAGTGCATTTATCACTTTATACTTTCCACAATAGAAAAAAGTAGATGAATGAGCAATGTCCTACTATGTCGATGGGAGATGTACTAATAAGTATCGAGTTGGGTTCTCATACTGGAGTTAACTCAAACCACAATGAAAACACAAATAGTATTTCTGAACTCCAACCATATGAAAAGAAAGGAAAGGGAGGAAAAGAGAGGAAAGGGAGGAAAAGGAAAGGAGTGAAGAAGAAAGAGGAAAAGGAAAGGAAGGGGAAGCATGGGCGGCAGCCCCCCCTTGCAGACCGGCCCCTATAGCCCCACGTCAAGCTCTTTTCTATCACAAACAATAGTGAATATAAGAGTTATGCCCCACCACCTCGATAAGAATAGATCGACTAGTTATGAGTTAGGTTTATGTTTAGCTGGGGCACTTAAGACATCTCTCAAATATATACTAAAATATAAGTTATGATGCTATAAGCTAAGTTCACGTTCATAACCCTACTGTTAAGGTGAATGTTTTGATTCATTTATTGTTCATAGTTTTGACTGATAAACAATCTTTATGAACATAATTATTATTGAAAAAAAGAATTAAGCTCTCTGATTTCTTTACAACCTAGATATGACAATTGGCAGTATATTGTTTCATTTTACGTTAAGTTATTGTAGCTTAAAACAATTATTTAACCACTATATTAAATATTTATATATAACTTATTACTATCAGCTGATTGCTGTTTTTCAGGAAAGTTCTCAGTGAACTGAATGGATAATAGAAAAGGTTTCATTTACAATAGACATGAAGCACCGTTTGTTAGATACACACACAGTTATCATAGAAGTTCAGTATGGTTTAGATACATTTAAATCAAAAGTACTATGTTTATCTGTAAACAATTTCATGTTCTTTCTAGTTTAGTGGCTCCATCATTATATTTAAAGTCTTATATGTAAAGGAAATCGGTTTATTTTAAATTGTTATGTCTGTAGAAATTATTTTAAATTTCAAATTTTCATCTGACCATATTTGCCCACCTCGATACTCCAAACTCTCAAGTCAAGTAGGAATATGCGGCGAGTCCCAAAATATTCTATGAATGAAGAAGACATTACTATTGAGATGCATTTCAATGCACAAAAAAGAGCCCATGAAGATATTAAATTATACCTCCAAGGGAATTCACTTGTGTCTATCCCAGCTTGATGCAATTCATCAACATAATGCAATGCTTCTCTACATTCTTCTCTATCATCAAAGAACTCCTTCTTGTCACCTTCTATTTGATATGTCTCATCACCCTTGCCAGCAACAACCTTGAAACCGGGGTAAATTCGGCAAAAAATTAACCATATATGATTATCATAAAATTTAAAGAAAATGAAAAATTTTGAAAAAATCAGAAATATAGCAAAATGCACCATATTCTAGAAAAAAAAAGGCACTTCAAATAGACAGTTATTAAGATTCATGTCCTAATACATGCTTTCCTCCTGTTTCGCATAAGATCAATGGTACCTCACATCTTAATGGAAAAAAAAAAAAGCAAACAAACGGCATATGTTTATTTTCTGAATGGAAACTCGGTTATGTGAATGGCTCAAAATGTTAAAACTGGTCTTCGTCTTAGCAGAAACTCAGAAGGATCCAGCATACCGACACCTTGAGAATTGCTGCTTATTGGGTACTGCATGATGAATGCTCGTGAAATTTATCATAAGATAAATAGCCAAGTTCTAGAAACACATGATTATAATTCCCTCGTTAGCAACATCAAAACCATGATAGCCATTACATGGATTGTTTCCAGAAAAAAATATATTCAACGATAATTTCCTTTGAGTACTGACTAAACAATATAAAAAAAAAGGCATTGGTCATACTATAATACAAAAAGAAATCAGAACTAAGGTTATCAGATGACTAATTACTTCACTTGTCAAGTAACATCTTAGGCAAATAATTGCTAGTGATCAAGCAAAAACTAAACTTCTTTCCTTATATCACTAGTAATTATTCCATGTGAATATGTTATTTAACCAGACATTTGAAGAAACAAATCTGAAATTCATAGAAAGTTACTTACAACTATATCACCCTCCTCACCCATAGCAACAGCAGCCCGGACAGCTACTCTCCGAATATCATGTAAGAAAAGCCTGTGGCCATTAGATAGAGGCGGGTAGTAATCATTTTCACCATATTTCAAATAATCTTGCATACTCCATCCAACACCAGACAACATGTCATCCAAAATATCAACTGTAACAGTTTCAGAGAACAAAAAACTTACAATTCAATAGAACAGACGAGTTAGAATCAACACTTGTTATCTATTAGCTATGGGAACTGTTTATTAATGAATTAAGAAAAGAGTAGAGAAACTCAAGGAAGTGGTCTTTCGGGAGGAAGGGGGGGAGGTTGGGATGGGAAAATTTACATCATACCACACAATGCTTGTGTATTTACTTATCTTACACCTAAAGTGTGTTGCTTACATTTATAACACTGTGGTGTTATAAACCTATGCACTAAAAGGTACATTTTACTTTTAAAAAGTCAATAATAGTGTTGATTTTTATTTGATGTTAACTGTTTGAGTGGTATGCATGTTAAATTATCAAAGTTTAGGTGCTAGATATGCAAATATATAAGATTTGTGTGGTATGTATGTAAATGCCACTAGAAGATTCTAAATCAATATCACATACGTGGATCTTCATTCTTTGGATTGTCAGAGGTCAACATAACTACATCACTTCTATCGGTTGCAATTTTTGTCATAACTGGCCTTTTGCCTCTTTCTCCTTCACCACAACAACCAATAACTGCAAAAACAAAATTGTACCAACAGACAAGACCAGTAAGTTTTAATAATTGACTTTGCCATGAAAAGTAATTTATGAGTTTTCTCAGTGGCGTGCCACAATCTTTTAGGTCATTCATGTAACTTCCTCGAACAATTATAACGGAATATTTTTACAATCTCATTTCATTTAGGGTTATGATATAGACTGCGCTGCAATTTTAAGGCATTCACACAATTTTCCTGACTTTCAGATCCACTACTATTTGTGTTATGACCGTAGGCTTAAGAAACAAACCTATTATTTATATCTGATAAGGAAAGAAAGATGGCACTTTGAGATGCCGCGCGTGAATTAATCACGGCAATTAGAACTTTGGCCAATGTAAATTTAGTAATTTCAGCAAACTGCAAAAGTTAAAAGCGTCTTACATTTTCCTGTAGCTCTTAAACATGAAATGGGTATGCCTTTTAACGCATGAATTGTTGGCACTAAGAAAACCAATGCTTTATTAGATACAGGAGCTTAATTAGACAAATGAGGCTTTAGTGAGTTGTCAATCAATTTAATTCTTCATTAGTCCACTAAATAAATTGCTAATTTATCGAATATACTTTATTAGAAATAAGATTATATAACCATTTATTTAATCAAAAAGAAAATTAATTAACTAAACGAATCAAAGCCCACCATTATAATGGGTTAAACCATATGGATCTTCTTTCCACGTTATTGTCAGATTACTCCATTCAGCCACTTTTGTGGACCATTATAACACTTTTCCTCGGCATTTATGGACTATAAATTTTTTCTTTCATAAGTCCTAGTTCGTGCACAACAAATTTGGCATGAAAAACTCTACCAATCTAAGATTACTTAGAAATAAGATTATATAACTGTTTATTTAATCAAAAAGAAACATAATTAAGTAAGCGAATCAAAGCCGACCTTTATAATGGGCAAACCTTATTGATCTTCTTTCCATGTTATTGGAAGATTACTCCACCCCACTGCAACCACTTTTGTGGACCATTATAACTCTTTTCCTCAGCATTTATGGACTATAAACTTTTTCTAAAAGAGAAAATATACATAAGTCCTAGTGGTATTCGTGCACAACAACTTTGAGATGAGAAATTCTACCAATCTGAGAAGATACACCAATTTGAGATAAATACTCAAACTTTTTTTTTTTTTAATATTTTTGTACTTCCATAATCATCATAAGAAAGGCATAGTGGTGCATGAGGCAACCCATCAATGTTGGCCAAGGTAGGGTTGTTGTTCTTTCATGATTTAGTCAATTAGCATATTCAGTATAATTAATGCATTGTGTCCCAAAAAAGGGAATTCCATTTCTTCCAATCTATAAATTCAATATTACTACGTGCCGAAGTGCATATTTTTAGAAGGAATAAAGAAAGGCTAAATGATGAAAATCACTTAGAGAGGAGAATTTATCAAAGGTTAGATGAATGAATGACTGAAACAATAGATAAATATTAAATGGTGATATACGAGCAATGAAATCAAAATACATAGTAGATGAGTTACCATTCCCGTGTCTACATTTCTGATCAAACTATACAGGAATTAATATTTCATAACAGAACTACAGAGGCATGAGTATGCAGCCAGTTCTGGGTTCCATGAGGTAAGGTAAGTCAAAGTGCGTTTTTATAAAAAACATAAACAACGCATTTTAAGATTAGCTAAGCATTCAAATGTTCTTGAATACATTAATCTATTATATACCAACCAGACCAATAAAATTTAAATTTTTACATTTATACCAACCAAATCATTCATATCACATCAAAAATACCACCATTTTAACTTTTAAAAAGTGAAATACAAGTTTGGATGCAGAGGTAAGGTAGTATGTTAAGTAAAAATTGATGTTTGGGAGTTAGATATGTAAACACATAGGGATCCAGTGGCATATATGTATATCTTCCTAAAATTTAAATTAGTGCATACCAGTGATAATTCTCCTTGGTCCCAGCTCCCTTGCAGTATCCAAAAGCCTAGAAAAAGCATCTGGTGTTCGAGCATGATCAACAATCACACCAAACGCTTGCTCCTCATCTATCAACTCGCATCTTCCAGGAACAGCATCCACTTCCTCAATCCCTCTAACAATGTCCTCTAATGGTGAACCAACAGCAATACCAACTGCAACAGCTGCAAGAATATTGGATATATTATGCCGTCCGAGCAACCCTGATGATATTTCAAGGATCCCTATTGGAGTTTGAATCAAAACCTGTGTTTCGAACAGTGACAGCTCAAATTTCAGAGGATACACAGCAGCATTCTTGTCCTCAATGGCATACGTCACAACAGGAACATTCGGATTCCCCTTTGAGATGAAATACGAAGCATTGGGATCATCGATGTTCACAACCTTCCGGTGTCGTTCAGGATCGATCATCCTCTCAAACAGCTTTGCCATGCTGTTCCTGTACTGCTCCTCGGTTCCATGGAATCCATGTAAATCTCTCGTCAGATTCGTGAATACGGCAATATCAAAATCTACTTCATCACATCTTCCTTCAGCCAAACCATAAGAAGAAGCCTCCAGGATTACCGCCTCTGTACCATTATGGACCATCTTTGCCATCAATTTCTGAGCAGTAACAGCATCGGGAGTCGAATCGGGAGCCTCCAATTTGTTATCCCCATGGATGTAATGCCCTAAAGAACCCATCATTCCGGTCCTCAACCCCATAGCCTCATACATCGCTTTTATTAAGAATGATGTTGAGGTCTTACCGCGCGTACCGGTAACGCCAATCACCGACAATGTCCTGGAAGGATTACGGAAGAAGAAAGCAGCAAGAACTGGCAGCACAAAATCGGTTTCCTCCACAACAACAAGAGCCTTGCACCCTATTGTCTCGTCTAAATTTATCACCTTATCAGCTACCACAGCAACTGCCCCTCTCTTATCTGCTTCCGTTAAATAATCTTGTCCATCCGCGCTCCCTCGGTCACAGCAAATAAAGAGATCACCAGAGCTAACTTCTCTGGGATCATGCTGAATTCCAGTGATCAGCACATCCAAATTTCCATAAACAGACAATGGCACAATCCGGCTCTCATCCAAGAGCTCAGCAAGCGTCATCCTGAATTTAGGTTCCAATATCTGGCTCTTGGACTTGCCCAAACTTTCAAGATCCAGCTCAAATGAGGATGAACTAGAAACTACATCATCTGCCTTCTCTTCCTTCTCTGCCATTTTGATGGGATGATCTTCATGGACTTCATCGTTGGATATTAAAGTAAGCCCGTGAAGCTCCTCGATCTCCTCAAGATCGATGACCTCTTCGGGCAAAAGTTCGTCAATGGAATCAAGGGGAGGAGCCTTATTCTCATTTTTCGGGGGATTGGGAGGCAGGAGGCCCTGTTTGACGAATTCCTGTCGCTTGAGGGCGATGGCGCGGTCGATATCAACAAAAGGATCGTCACCGGAGGATGATTGGGAGTCCGCGTCGGAGTTTGAAGGTGGATCTTCTTCAAGGGCGAATGCGGAGACAAATCGGTGTTTGTCCTTCTCGAACTGCTCCTCCTGCCGGCGGCGGGCGGCGGCGACCTGAATACGGAACTGCTCCATGCGGGAGACGCCATGGGAGGAATCCTCCGGGGCCTCCGGAGGATCTTCGTCGGATGAGAGCGCGCGGAACTTTCCATCTGGGCCGATGGCCGCAAGTTGCAGCGGCGTGAAGCGGCGTGGAGAGATGAAGGGACGGCATGGAGGGTAGGATAGAGGGGAGAAGAATTGAACGGGGAGAGCCATTACAGAGATATAGAGAGAGCGCGGGGTTTAAGGGGTTTTAGGAGCTGAAAGGAGGTGGAGGGAGGCGAGTTCAGATAGATCGGAAGAGGAGAAGTTCAGATTTTTACATACTAATCCTCTAAAATTTTAAATATAACAGATTTAGTATTCAAATGTCAAATTTTATATTTCAATTATATAAAAAAAAATATTCAAAATTTAAATGATAAATTAAAAAATTCTCACTCAAAATTACTCGTAGTGGAGAACTACCAGAGCTCAATTTTAAAAAAATAGAAAATTATTTTGACACTTCTATAAATTCTAAGACTAAAATGACGTCTTAGACATAAACTTCAACGAAAGACAACTCAATTGTAATTTTTTTTTTACAATTTAAAATTGAGATAATAATGATGATGATAATAATAAAATGCTCTCATGAATTTCATTTAAATCGGAAGATTAATAAGAAGATGTATTAAATTATTTTAATTTAATTTAAATAATAGAATAATGATATTTTGATTTCAGACATCACTTTGAAAATTTTGACCAATATCCAACATAAAAAAAATTTAAATAAAAAGTATTTTCTCCATTTTAATAAAAATATCATATTTTTGGTCATCTGATCAAAGCCAAAAACATCAATTCGTTTCCTCAGGCTTCAGATCGGCTTGTCGGTTCAATTCTGATTTAGCGCATAACAAACACATTTTTAATATTAAATTGAAAACATGATTATTATTCTTAATTAAAAAAATGAAATAATAACATTAAAGTATGATAAATGTAAATAATAAATGTTCGATGTTTTATATGTAAATATAGAAAAGCTGTGTGGCAAATGTGTAAATTTATTCAAAAAAAAAAACCGAAATGAACCACGCAACCTTATCCTTATACCGGCTCGGATTGAAATTGACTTCCTCCACATGTTGCCTTTGAAGAAGCATATCACCAAATCCTTACTTATTCATATGTTGAAACAATAATTTCCTTTTATATTTATTTATCTAAATCTTAATTATATAATATATCTTTTGATCATATATTTTAACTATAAATAAATAAATAAATTTTCATATCACATGTGTAAATAAATAATAATTTTATGATACGCACAATTTAGTTAGAGACAAAATAAAATATTGCATTTATATTTATATTTGTATTTGTTTAATTTTTCTTAATGATGATACTTTAATTGTGCTTAATTATATTAATTGAAGAAATTAAAATTTTAAATGAGTATTTAAATATTTAAATAAAATTAAAAAAATTAGAATTGCACATAATCTCTTATATAAAACTAGTACAAGCTAAAAACTAAGTGAATGAGCAATTAAACAAACTGTAAATTAATATTGAAATAGATATATTAAATAAATAAATAAAATATAGAAAAATTTGCATTCATAATATTTTGGTGCCATAAATCATATTTATTTCACTATTTCATTATTAAGAAGATGATAATGATGATGTTTTTAATGCGACGTTAAAGATTTGGGTGGAATGCATGAAAATATTGATATTTAGGTGTTAGATAATTAAATACATGAGAGTTATATAATATATATGAAAATGTCCCATTAATATATAAGTTGTAATTAAATTTTCTTTCTGTCAAATAATGTATGCAAATACTAACAAGTTAGTTTATTAAAATAAAACGATGATAAAATAATTATATTAAAATTATATTCATATTTTTATTAAATTATGATGCATTATTATTAAAGTTATTTTAAAATTTAATTCATTTGAATTTTAAGTTTTAAAATAATATTCAAATTTGTTTATTTGTTAAATGAAATTGAGTATTAAACAAGCCAACTTCGCTTAAAACAAGAAAAAAAATTGTTACAAGAAGTCATCCCTGTATAAAGGTCTAAATAGGGCCGCACGTCATAGATCACGAGCAAATATTGTATCTATCATCTGCACATATGAACTAACAACTAATCTAGCATACATGCTGAGGTGACGCCCAACTGCCTCTTGGCAATGCCTATTGCTATGCCGAGGTAGCGCCCGACTATGTCGAGTTGTTGACAGTTAGTTGTTCTAATAACAGCACGCTACGTAATAGTTTCGCCAAAACAAGTTCCTACAAGTAGGGGTGTAAACGAGCCGAACACGACCGAGCCCAGGCTCAGCTCGTGTTCGGCTCATTTATATTTCGAGCTAAAAAAATGTGTTCGTGTTCGACTTGTTTGCTTAGCGACCCGAACACGAGTCATTCACGAACAAAGAGTCATTTTGACAACCCTAATCACATAACCATAAGATGTTAAAAATTGAGTTAAGATTTAAAACATCATTTGAATATAATTTAATAATTTTTATTCTATTTTCTTCATTAGCCTTGTAGTCAATTAATTTTTTTAAAAAATACTATTAATGAAAGATATATATATAATTGATTAGTAGTACTTCGAGCCAAAATAAGCCGAAGATGAACAAACAAATATTTGTTCATGTTCGGCTCATTAATTTAGCGAACGAATCGAACACGAGCTATTCGGCCCTACCTGAAAGGGTCTCGGACTCTATAAGATTCTTTCAAAATCACGCACTACAATGCGATGCCACATCAAATCATGAATTACATTTAACCAACAAACATAATACGCTGAAGAACTAAAAAAGAAAAAAACCACTAAAAACAGCATTCAAGGTCGCCATTACTGTTCAGGAAAAAAAAAAAAACCTAATAGATGACAGATTCCGTATAATCCCACAAGAAGCAGAATGCCACAGCCATTAACTGTAGATTTCGAGAACTCCATAAATGAGAATTTAAGAACTCTGTGGGAGCAGAAACGGAATTTCGATGAAGAAAAAAAGATGCTAAGACTATTCTGGATGCTAACAGCTATTTACAATCAGAAAACACTGCTACAGGCTACAATTCTAAGACTAATCACAAAAGAACGAGAAGTAGAAAAAAAGTATTTCAAATGAGTCAAACGCCATGTAGAAGAAGAACGGCGTGTTCAGTTAGCTTCCTTCAACGATGAATTCGATCGCCGCTGCTCTCCTCGTAATTTCCCGCGCTTTTCTCCGAGCAAGAATAATGGCCGCCGTCGTTCTCCGAATTCTCCTCACTTATGTTCAAATTCATCCCCTCGGCATGATGACCATTGCTGTCGTGATTATCGTTTTCATTGCGAGGTCTGAAGTCAGACTCCAGCATCTGAAGTTTCACTTTCAGCTCTTCCATGTTTCGCTCCATTAAGGAAAGCCTTTCTTTGAGAGTTAGATTCTCTTCTTCCAGTTGAGCTATATGGATATCCTGATATTCCACTCTGTTTTCCAGAAGGTAAGTTGTGGTGGTGGTGGCCACTCCGTGAGCCTCTCCATGGCTCGGATACACTATCTCGAACCGGCTCAAGTCATGGTCCAGCCTTCTCTCTACCTCCACGTGCTCTTCCACATCGCTATCGCCTGGTCCGTCATCAGCTTCTTCGTCCTCTTCAGCTCCGACGATGCCGACATTACCAACACCAGCAGTTGGAGAGCGGAGGCGAATCAAGCCTTTCATAGAGCCATACCCATCCACTCCCCACTCTTCCTTGGCCATGTCGACCAGTCTTTCCCCTGAGGGAGAGAATTTCGGCGTGGGAAGGATTGTAGGCGTTACAGCATAAGGCGAAACGATAGAAGCAATACCGCCAGATTGCTTAGCGCGGATTATGAACGATGTGGTGTTTCGAGGGGCGAAGGGGACGAAACGACTAAATTTCTTCTTCGGATAGAAACGCCTAGCTTTTACACGATTTTGGTACTGTAACTCTTTGAAATTCGGCTGGTTGTAACCAGAAACGCTGGCGGTTGACACAACGCAGGGATCCACCAACGAAGCTCCCATAACAGCGGCAGTCCCGGCCTTAGATTTTTTCCGTTTGTTCCAGTTCATCCTTCTCGGTTTGGCTCCCGTCGGGCCAAACACCCGTCGAGGTTTTTGAAACCCCATCGGCTCCTCCACCACCGGGGGTACCGGTGCCTGCGCCTGCGCTCGCCACATCGCGTACGAGAGGTTCATCCGCTGGTACTGATCGTTCATGATTGCTAACAAAGAAACCCTAGATTGAGCAACCCCACGATTTGCGCTGCGAAATGAGATAGATCCAGAAAATTATCCCAAATCTTAATCGTAGCCCTCACACGAAACTAGTGGTCCAATCCCGACCCAAACCCTAACTAGTTTCTATGAACGTGATCGAGCCAAGAGATCGGAGGGAGAACCGTTCTGATAAACAAAAAACAGCCAAAAATCATTAATGGATTAGAACGGTAATAGTTTTCTTCTTCAATTTATAAAGAAAAATACAAATCAATGGCTTCAACCTTGAGCGCGACTGCTCGAGAGAATTACAGAGACAGATCAATTCGAGGAGTCGGTAGAATGTGGTTGTGCGGGCTATTTATAGATGTCACAAATAGATAATTGAGAGAAGGCCCCCCGCAGTACAGTTGCGTAATTTTGAATTTAAATATGTGGTTTTGTGCAATTTTCACTTCACCGCCTATTTCTCGGTTCGTGGCGTCGTGGTGGCGGTTTCTTCCAACTATGGTGGTTAAGATATGAGAAAATCAATTTATTTATTAAAATTCGTTCATTTTAAAATCGAATATTTACATACATTTCTGTTAATTATTATGTATTTATATTTTTAATATATAATCAATTTATTTATTAAAATTCGTTCATTTTAAAATCGAATATTTACATACATTTCTGTTAATTATTATGTATTTATATTTTTAATATATATATATATATATATATATATATATATATATATATATATATATATATATATATATATATATATATATATATATATATATATATATATATATATATATCACCAATAAAGATAGAAATTACACTTAAAATAAATAATGTGCAACAAGAACATCTACAACTTTAGCAACTACATCACAAACATCATCGAAAATAGATCTCTATGCCAAAGATAAGAGTTGTAGAAGATCCAGGGTCATCAAATGCAAGTAGCCATAGATCAATTCACAGAAAACAGCCACAAAAACTTGATAACAGCGACAAACTCTACCGAAAAGGGACAGGAAAGAAGAAAAACTTATAAAAAGACAAAGAAAAGAGCAGACAACCAAAGAAACAACAAAATCTTTGCTAAAAAATCAGAACAAAACACTCATACAAACAAGATATCGAAAAAAAAAAACACACGAAATAAAAAATAGCACAAAGAACTCAGAACTTGTTAATAAGATTAACATTTTTTTTCCAAACTTCAAAATATATTCAGAAAGTAGTTGGATTTTTTAAAAAAAGTTGGCATTCAACAAAGCTCAAAACCAAATCCCAACAAGAGTCAAAGTTCAAGTACTAACACCAGTATACTGACAAGCAGCAAAATCCATGAAAAATAATTTATAAGGCAACTACATTCTGCCATAGATCAACTTGCTTATGTATGTGACGATCAACTATTCTGTAGTGACCTTCCTCGACGCCTCCTCTTTCTACAACCAAATCAAGATGCATCTGACTGACACTAAGAAGATTTTTGACTTAGAGAGAGTATTCCAAAAGTTCATTGAGAAGAAAAATATTTGAAAACTTGATTTATAATTTTTTTTTATAAATTTTATATTTATACATCATAATAAACATAACACATTTTTATTGAGTTGCTTTAATTACTTAAATAATAGGATGTATTTTATGAATATCTATAGGGTGGAATATCTTGAAAGAGTGCATTGAAAAGACTAAAGATTGATATTATATATTATGAAGTAATTGCCTTAAAAAGAATGCTCCACTTTGGTATACTATAATTGTATATATAATATCATTGTAATATTGAGCTTATACAATCATTCCCAATGAGGGGGAAAAAATGTACTAAGTTTCTTTTTGGTAATATAACACTGAAGATTTTGAGTTAAAGGACTAATAAAGTGTTCACATGCAAAGATTTCCTATTCTTTCTGATGAATATGGTTGTAAATATAATTCATTATTTTAAATTAACAGAGTTTTTGTACTAATATGTTTGATTATCATTATTAAAACTTGCTTGGAATAATGTATTGATTTTCTTATCATGTATTAGTGAGTAGAGCTAAAAAATAGGAACTCTATAAATCTAATATAGATACTCATGATCAACTTCTCATAATTAGCGTTACAAAGAAGAAAAGTTTGTACTATTTTTATTAGAAAGAAAAAGAGAGTGGAAGCACAATAAGTTAAGGCCTATTATAAACATTTTCATTCATACATAAAAGGTTAGAATAAGGTACAAAATGAGGAAGTAGAATCAGATATTCTGACCTCAAAATTTTACATGGCATAAGAGGTCAAGAATGTAGGGAAGTTAGCCAATTTCTTATAACTGCATGATAGAGTGATATACATTTAGTAGGATTATAAAGAAGTATATAGAAGAATAGAAAGTTTTTACACGTTATCTTCTAAATTTGTACTCCATAACATATACAATCCATTAACTCTCTCTCTCTCTCTCTCTCTCTCTCTCTCTCTCTCT
>NEWO01000024.1:2080151-2145827 GCA_003013225.1 Phalaenopsis aphrodite | reverse complement strand
CTCCAATTGAAAGCACATGCAATTTGAATAAGTTGAGGTTAAAGTTCATTGCTCTTTACACTTATCTCTATTACTCTCCAAAAGATATTCAACAATATTAGAATCATATCAATTTGAAACTACACTTTTATTTGTTATGCTCTTTTTTTATGTTTTTGTTCTTACCTACTACACTTTCTAATTTAAGCTATAAAAAATCTGATTATTCAACTTTTCTTCCTACAATAAAAATAATTAATATCCTTAAATTTTTTATGAGACTTGCTCTTGCCATTATTAGAATAGGACTTGTAATCATCAGACCTCTTAGTGATCTATAATAAACCTTCAAATGATATTTCATTCTATTAAGCTTAGTAATAATCTCTTTTGAAAATAATAAATTATTGTCATTTTAGAAGTTTATTATATAAAGCCCATATAATATGGTGTCCCAAAAATATTTGTAGGAGGATATAAAAAGCAAATAGAAGTAATACTTCATCTTAATCATCAATAGTTATAGCTACATTTCTCAAAATTTTGAATGATGAAATGGAATTCATTTAAATACATTTTAATGAACATGCATTCTTAAATTAAATTTAAGTATTGTCTCTACTTTAGATAAAGTTTATGGAGAGGCTTTAATCATATATAAATACTACTTGTTAATTAACAAGCCTTCTAAGGCTATCTCCTTTTAGAATTCTACCAAGCATTTTTGTATGTTGAATATAATTAAAATATTGCTAAAACATTCTCATCTATCTCTAACTTTTTTCTTCTAGTCTTGGGTTCAAGCATTTTTGTATGCCCTATGGGTGCATTTATAAATCTATATTGGATTTAAACAATGTGCAAAGTCATTATTCAAACCTCAAATCTCTTTGGGTTATCATATACTTTGATACCAAAGTTCATGCCTATTATGTTCCTTAACCTTCATTCTAATACTAACATTTAGAAAAATAGTATGCTTCAATTTATGTTATGAAAGATTTAACCCAAAAATAAATATGGTGGACCACAAAGTAATTAAAATAAAAAAAATATTCACCAAAAATTTAAATAAGAAAATTTATGTGAAGATAATAAAATAACAATTATATTATATAATATAATAACAGTTAAAATTCCTCTCAAAAACTAAGTACACTCTCCATTAACCAGGGAAAAAAAGCTCCAAGTCTTACATAAAAAAAGGAAGGAAATAACTTATGAATGGTAGTAAAGAAATCATGCTCTTAAAATGGCAACATCAGTCTATTAATATCATACCTTGAACTCCTCAAATGGACCTTCTAACAATTTGTTTTTCTCATTCTTCTATCCATTTTCTCTTTCTTCTTGACTTTTTATATTTTCATACAAACTTATATAGATATGAAAGTCAACATAAAGCTACCTAACTTGACATATTTTAAGTTTTTCAAACAAAAGTGTAATATCTGCCTCATCATATGATTCATGCTTACATGTAAAGTTAAAGCCCCTAATCAACTGCCAAACTTTCATATAAGAAGCTTTAAACATTCCTCAACGAGTGATTCATGCATGACATTTAATCATTACTGTTGCAAAATGAGAAAATTATTTTAAAATATAATTTATTAAAAATGATAATATTTTAAGATATCTTATAAGTGGAGTCATTATCACATAATAACTTGATCTACAAGATATAAATATGAGATTTTAAGTATGATAACATAAGGTTTGAAAGGCTTCTACTAAATATGAGATTTTAAGTAAGATATAAATTATGATAAAAATCTAATAATATAAGGTAATTTTTAAGTATGGATATTCTAATAATATAAGGTTTGAAAGGCTTACCAAATGATATATAATATAATGTTGATTCTTGATCATGACCAAACTTTTTGTTGCATGCATGCAGTGGACAATTGATAATAGAGGACAAGTACGACACATGACCATTCCTATTCAATCTTAATTTCATCGATGATTCATAAACCTCATGCACTAAGATTTTCAGTGGTCTTAATCCTTGGGGCACCAATACAAAATTAGTCAAAGTTATATCATTCACCTTGATTACATAATAAAATACATATGAAGATAATCAACATTATCACAGTTATTATTATTATTATTGATTTTATATAAATGTGTGTTATAATTAATAAAATCACGTTAAAATTTATTGTTTTTATATGACATTTTAAATGGGATTTTAAGTGTGGGTATGTTTTAAAAAAAAGAAGAGAGAGGAGAGGATCTACTGAAGAGAGAAAGCAATGACACTACGTACAAACTATTAGAGCTAAAGCCTTAATATACAATTTTATAGACCTCCTAATATTGAAGATATTTAGAGTATGTTTGGGGCAGCTGCAGCTTATCCAGCTTCTGTTGATAAACAGTTTATCCTGATGATCTGCTGATGAGCAACTGATCCGGATAAGCTGTCTGGCTGTTTGGTTGGCGCTTAAGAAAAACAACTGATTCTGAAAAATTGACCATTCAGCCCCTGTTCTGAATAAGTAGTTTAGTTATTTGGTTAGTGCGTTTTGTAAACAACTTATTTGAAAATTTTTCTAATTAAATGAATAATCTGTGTAGCAGAATCTGTTCTTTTCTCAACAAAATTAAAGAATATTGTTCAGACAAGAAAATACATGAATTTTGCTAGGGTTAAATCCTTCCCCCCACCCACCACCCCTTCAAGAGGCTAAATTTTGCTTCATATGAGTAGCATGTAAAGTTTGAATACATCACAAAAATTCATAAAGTTGTACAAAATCAAAATGATATAACAAATGAAAGTTATGTTACGAGAAATGTATTGAAGATGTGATTGTAATTGTTTGGCTATGAAGAATTTATGGATTAATTTTCTTTATCACCCTATTCACCAAACAAAAGCTTTTCTACTTCAATTACACCATCATTCAATTTCCCACTTAACCATTCATTGTCATCATCCATGACAAGCAAAGATATGGGTCAAATACCTTTATCTCTAACTCAAAACCTTATCATATTTCAAATAGATCAAATCCTTGGAGAAATTAAGATCTATCTTGCATCTTATTAAGATGCAATTATTTACTAAAACAATTAGTATTTTATTATCGATCAATGAACACTTTCACATTGTATTTGTGTGTTGAAATACACTCTCCTTATATTCACATCCAGATGAACCAAATGAAAGATGAAATTTTTGCTCCAATTTGTCATCAGATCTAACTCTGATTATGAAGACGTTCTTATTTAAGAGGATTCCTCGCATGAAGGCTTTTCTTATTTGAAGTATGCGACTTGATAGCCTTAGGAATGATTTTTAAGTTATTCAATTCTGTTATTTCCAAGCCCAAATTAATTTGATATGGAATGGCAAATTTCAATAAAAAAATGCATCACCAACATAATGATCTCCTAAACTGCTAAACTAACCATACAATGTGAAACATCTGTAGATGTAAACCATCAAGCAATGGAAAAGAGAGAAATTCAGATCCCAAGTCCAGCCATCACATTCATCTACAGACCATTTTCACCACCACCTTGGTGGTTAGATCTAGCACACGAGAAGCAGAGGGGAATACCTGAAGAATGGGAAAATCTGGCCGCGAGTTTGGAATAGGAAGACAGTTTAATGTCAAGTTCCCCCTCGATCTTCCTCGCCCCCTTCCTTTGCTCCTCCCAATCGGATTCTTGAAGGTCTAGACTCGCATCCATCATATCGACGTCCACTTCTTATACCCTTCTTCTCCCTAGCGTTACCCTAGCGGCACCAGTGGTAGAGTTGCTGGCTTCGACGACGGTCAAGAAGAGGAATCCCTAACGAGGAACAGAGGAAATGTTGCGGCAGTGAATCTTCGCTTCCCTCCGCTCTCCGAAGCTTTCCGTGAGTCTCAGTTTAGCAAGGGTAAGGGGATAAAAGGTGGAGGGCGAACGCGGATCGCAGGGATATATCCGCGGTCCGCGTCTAATAGAAAATAGAAAACACAGCTTTTAAAAACTCGCCTTAAACGCGAGAAACAAACAGTGAGACATCGTTTTGAAAACGCCACCGCATTTATAAGCTGCCTCAAACGGGCCCTTAATCTCTTCCTTTAGATATTATTCCTTCTCATTTAAATCACTCTTCTTGTTCTTTTTTTATAAAGATGATGCTCTTTTTTCATTTATCTTGATGCTCCAAATAGAAAAGAAATTGAAAGAGTGTTTTTCATAAATGAAGGATGACTAAATTTTTAAGAAATTAAAGGAGCTTGTGGCCAAAGTATTCATGAGGGAAAAGACTTAGCTTGTTAAGTCTAGGAAGTGGTTGAAAGCAAATGGTGGAAAGCAAATGGTGGAAAGGCTTCTTAGATTTATCATTCAAATAGAATTGTATTAACTTAAGAAAAATCATGTTGATGAAACATTTATAGGCTTCTAAAATTCCTCAAATAAGCATGGTAAAATGTGACAATGAAAAAAAACTCATTCTCTTGTCATAAATATGAGAAAATTAGTTAGAAGATATAATTCTCATTTATTAATAACCACACCTCTAGAGAACTATTCAATGAATCAATCTTAAGCTTACCATCATCTAAATGTTGCCACTGCCACTGTGTTGCCTTGAGTTATTATTTGCCTATTTAACTTTTAGGCATGACTTTAAGTCAATTTTTGAAGTTGAGATTGAGCCACCATTTTTAACTTGACTGATTGATGTTTTAGTCTTCGAAATCGGATCAATTTGATTTGAAGATGAATTTAGACTTATTTCATAGGTGGTAGTATCATGCCTCCACCATTTTTACAAGACAGGCTTTGATGAGATAGCAATGTGCATGGATGTCTAACTGCAAAATACCAGCTAGGATAATATATATATATATCAATAGTTTTTGCATTTCTAATGATAGCTATTTAACTTACAACATGAATAGCTAATGTGTCGACCAAACTTCGTTCACTGTTACGAAGAGAAAATATTACATTCTGTTTTGTCAGACGTGCGGTCGATAGTGCGGTTCGTATCATGCCGCCGTCTGAAGTATGTATGCAATACTTTCTCTAAAAAGAGAGAGCTCGGCATAGTTAAATAATAATGCTAATTGGTCTCGATATCTTTTCCAAAAAAAGAAAAAAAAACTCTGTTGTTAACCTGCTGACGGCAGTTTTACCGTTTCTTAACGGATTCATCAATGTAGAGCACGTCGTCGATGTAAGAGACGAGGTTGAATGCGAAGCTCTCTAGTACTCTCGAATAACTCTCCAATATCGCTTGGCCCAAATCCTGCAAAATCAAAAAGATTGTTAATTAATTTTAAGGAATTTATTTTTTTGCATTTATACCACTTAAATCTTTCCTACCATCAAAAACATCACCATTTTAAGTTTTAGGAAGTGAAATATGCACGTTTTCATGCATGTAAAATGGTATGTATATAAATATTGAAGTTTATATGATAGATATGTAAATTGATACATGGGAATTGAGTGGTATGTATGTAATTATTCCAATTATTTATTCTTTTTTGCTGTTATTTCACAATCCGAACAACCTTTCTTATTAATTAAGTAATTAATTTTGGAATTTAATAATATAATAAATCTAACATAATAAATATAAAAGAGGTTTAATTGCAAATTTGTAAATTAAATATGTATTTCACTTTAATAAATCTCTAACTAAGGGTCTGTTTAGGTGCTAATCTTTCTCATATAAATAAATCTCTAATAATATAAAAATTAAAGTTTAGTTGCTAAATATGCAAATACAAAAGGATTATGTATGCAAATCTTTCTCATTAAACTAAGGGTCTGTTTAGGACACCGTAGTTGTTTGAAGAGGTATATGTGATGTTGTTGCAAAAGCAAACGATATTCAAAAAGTTATGGTGGCTATTACAAATTCATTTTATTTTCAAAATGTTAAACCGTAGTTTTCTTTCTGACAACTACCACACTTTAACTGTTAAATTTGTAAAAAACAGTTTTCTACCACCAAAATTTTTTAAAAAATTGAAAAAAATTTTTCCCCAAATATAAATGTGGTAGCAGTCCGAAAAACAAAACTGACACAAAGTTGTCTTAATCAGAAAAAAAATATTACTTCTGGATGCATCAGGACTTCAATTAATGTCTGTCACATGTACAGTCTGATCCCATCATATATTAAATTAATTAGTTTTCTATTATTGAAAAGCTCAGACTGTATATATAGCAGACCGTGATTGAAATCCTCATATAAAATAGACCAGAACTCCTGATATAATATTTTCTCTCCAAATAGATCCTAAATATTTTGAAACTTATCACACCAAACTAACCTTATTATACTGAATCTTCATAGAATCCAGCGTCGTCTGAGACAAGCTGGGATACCTCTGCTTCAAGCTCAACAGGAGGCTGTGAGCTCTGCTCGCCAACATTGCATTCTTGTCCAAATCCACCATGAAATCCTTCATCATTTCCCATGAGGACCTATTTCCGGCTGCTGCACCCCCGCCAGAGGTGGCGGAGTTCGCCTTGCGCCGCCACACATGCATGGAGGCTTCGATGCGGTCGGCCATCTCGAGCGCCTCGTGCTCGTTCGATATGTTGAGGCAGTCGAGAATGCAATCGGAGGAGAGTTGGTCGGCGGCGGTTAGGTGGCGGTAGGCGGCGTCTCCTATCCCTGCTCGACCGCTCTGCACAAGAAGATTTGCGTGAAGTGCAGGTATAATTTTTATAAATAAATGGGGGATTTGCGTCAACAGTAATATTTTAATAAAATAAATTTATTACTATTATCATAATTTGTTATTATTTATTTGAATTAGATTAAAAATAATATATTTCGAAAATATATAAGGTGGTGGCGAGTGGGAGACCGCCGGCGACAATGGTGAGTGGCTGGTGTTCGGCTACGGGCGGCAACGGGTGATGGGTGACAGCGGTGTCGACAACAGCGGGGCGGTCGAGATTATTTAAGATTAACAAATGATTCGGACAAATTAGTCAAATTTATTGAAAATGAATTTCAAATTAATTTTTATTTTATATAATATTTCTAATATAATACTTTAATTAATGTATATAAAAGCCTATGCATAAAAATGTAATTTTTAATTATGATAAATGTGATCTAAATATTTAAGTGAGATGCATGTCATAACAATCAATTAATGTTTAGGGGTTGGATACATAAATACATGAGATTTGGTGGAGATGTATGTAAATGCCCCAATTAGTAAGGAATTAGGAAGCTAACAGGTAGGTACCTTGGGCAGGGAGGCGATGAAGGAATCAGGGACGTCCATCTCGGCGAGGACGCCATTATTGATGGCGATGGCGGCTTTGTGGATCTGGTTGGCGCAGTCTCGCTTCTGCTTGAGATCCTTGCGGGAGGCGGCGGAGAGGCCGTAAGAAGGGAGGCAGGGAATGGGCCGCCACCACTTCTCCTCGTTTCTCTTCACGACTCGCCGGAATGATCGCGATATGTTCGCGCTCGGCGATCGATCCCCGTCGTCCACGTACCAGAACTCCGTCTTCTCGAAACTCTCCAGTATCTCCTGCTTTCACTTCCGGGTTATTTCGTGTCGTTACGGGTTATTTCAGGTAGGGGGAGTGCAAAGATTAGTTTGATTGTGTCTAGGGTTATGAATTTAGCTCGAAGATTGTTGATTGCACGGAAATTGATTTGAATGTTAGCTCGGATTGAAATAGACGAGTCGAGTTATGAGCCGGAATTTTGGATCAATTTTTTTTTTACCGAGCCATACATGAATAGATGCTCGAAGAGACTCGAGATCAGCTTGTAGTATTATATATAGCTAAGTGAAATTGAATAAAACGATTCACGAGCCAAATTCAAGCCGATTTCTATGAGGATGGATCCAAATAATTCAATTTGAGCCATTTAGTTTCAAATTTGAGTAGGTTCGAGCCAGTTTTGAACCCAAACATATCCAAATAACTAAATTTGAGCGGGCTCATTTTGATTTTTAGTTGGATAGAGCTCGATTCCATTTCGAGCTAGCTCGACTTGAAATCGAATATAACAAATCACGAGCCGATTTCGTTGATTGTGTAAGTTAAAGCCCCTTACAAGCAGCATGGTGTCCAATTTCTCCAAAGCAGGCAGATTGATATAGATATCTGATCTGGGCCTTGTTGCCATCACCTGAAAAATTGGTATGAAAATAAAAAATAAATAATTTAAATAAATTAAATAATAATAAGCAATATTTACAAAGATATCATTCAATTCTTATGTATTTGCATCTTATTAAATTTTAATTTTTACATGCTTCCAACTTTCAACCTTAAAAGTAATCAATTTTTTTAGGTGATATGACATATTTTAGTGGTATAGATGTAAGAAATAAAAAATTTTGTGGTATATATGTAAATACATTTGAATTGGGTGGCCTTTACATAAATACCCCTTCCTAATAATTCTCATTTATTTATTTTCAATTTTTTTTGCTTTCAATTGAAATTTTATTTTTATTTCCTATTAGGAATTTATTTTTTAAAAATTTACGTAAATAAAACATAATTTTTATGTATTTACATCCCAAACCTAAATTTTGATTTAACATCAACTAATTTTACAGTCACCTCAAAATGAAGAAATTATAATATTGCAAAAAATCCAAAAATACAAATAATTTATATGAAACTTCTATAATGTATCTCAACCCTCTATTTACGATCAGACGATTATAACTCGACTCAATTCAATTCAATATTTACCATCTTGAATGATTGTGATCAGATAACTAAGAACACGCGCAAAAAAATCCGACCCGATCGACCCGAATGACACGAATAAATCGAAGTTCACTTAACATACCTCCAAAGTGGATCCATCCTTCAAGCCTTGAACGGTGGGATAGAACTCCACAATATAATCACAAACACAAAGAAGACATTCCACCTCTCTCCTCCACATTGCCTTCTTCCCCTCTCCCAATGGCTCCAACCTCCCAAATTGCCCAAAAACAGTAGCTTCCAATATGCAAATAAATAAATAAAAATATTTACATATCTACCCATAAATCAAAATGAAAACAAAGATCTACATACATACATACCACTAAATTCCAATGCATTTACATAAATTATGATATATTTACAAAAATATAAAAATTATGAATTACCATAGAGATTAGTAATAGCATTTGAGATCGCCACAGCACTACAAACCCCCTTTCCGCTCCCAGACATATCTTCTCCAAGCAGCAGCTTTGCAAATCTCTCCTTCATCAGCTCAGCCACTCCTCCTCCTCCTTCTTCTTCTCCGGCGAGCAACTCGGCATGCTGCTTCATCCCCACCTTGGCCAACACAGGCTTCGCTCGAACACTCAGCTTTGCCGCCGGCCACGCCATCGCCGACAGCTCGCCGGAGCTGCTCTGCTCTGAAAAACAGGACATTTCAGAAATGGTGCGGCAGTAGTCGATGGACCCGCTGCAGCCGCCGCCGGCGAAGTCCGGCGAGCTCCCGTCGAAGGCCGAAGGGCTGTGCATTCTCGGTTTGGGAGATTCAAATTGTTCGGAACAGAGCCTGTTCTGCA
Source organism: Phalaenopsis aphrodite (assembly GCA_003013225.1). NCBI lineage: Eukaryota > Viridiplantae > Streptophyta > Magnoliopsida > Asparagales > Orchidaceae > Phalaenopsis > Phalaenopsis aphrodite. Next base: position 2,136,315 of record NEWO01000024.1, on the reverse strand, counting down.
AATTTGAATTGCTTGCTCGGTTGCTTTATCCTTTTTGCTTTTTTGCAGAGGTAACCTTTTGGGGATGATTTGAAGGGATTTCCCTCCGCTGCTGTAACTCTGTTTTATTATGTAATAGAGCTTTAGAGTTTTCTATTGGTGATAGGGCTGAGTTAATTAAAAGGGGATATTTTGGAAAATGGGAAAGTTGTGGTATGTAATTAATGAGAATGTTTGATTATAATAAGTGCTCTCAAAACGGTTGCTTGTTCTACTCGTTAAAAAGCTCGTGTTCGATTCATTCATTTTGTTAACTAATAAGAATAATTTTTTTATCGTTCGATATATAAACGAGTCGAACAATATATATATATATATATATATATATATATATATATATATATAATTGATGAGTTGTATTTTAAAAAAATTAATTGACTACAACAATATATAAAAATTTATAATCAATTAAAACTATTAATTAGGAAAATAGAATAAAAAATATTAAATTATATTTAAAAGATGTTTAAATATAAATAATAAGATTTTAATATTGCCCCAACTCTTAACATCCTAAAATTGTGTGTCCAGGGTTGTCAAAACGACACTTTGTTCGCGAACAACAATATTTCACTCGCTAAGCAAACGAATCGAACACGAGCGCATTTTTTCTGTTTGTAATATAAATGAACCGAACATGAACAGTGATATTTAAATCTTACTCGTGTTTTATTTGTTTACGCTCCTAATTTAGTAGCGTCAATTATTAAAAAATAAGGCATTTAAATACATATCGCCTAATTTTTATGTATGTATATCTTGAACACCTAAAATTACTATTAAGTGTTAGGTTGTCTCAGACTATTTATATGAGGGTTTTTTAGTCCCAGAGTTTATAGAAGTGTCAAAATAGTTTCTGACTATTTTAAAATTAATATCTAATAATATGGAAAACTTCAACCCTAAATTAAAAAGTTCGAGGACTAATATGTCAATTGTATAAATGTTGGGACTATTTTGATACTTATTTTGTATTTTATATTTATGCAATAAAAAATCTTTCATATTAGAAAAGGTTAGAAATGTAAAATTGCTCAAGATTTTTTAGAATATTTCTATCATTGACATTTTGCATTTTTATTCCTTATCATGTCATGCTAAGCTATTGGAACAAAACAAAGTTATTTTTTTGTTAAAGTGATGAATTTTTTTTTATTTATATAAGTTCATGTACACAATTGTGATATATTAATTTTCTTAAATAAATAATGCAAATGAGATCATAGGGGACTACCTTTGTGGCATTGGTATATGTGTCATGAAATCATTGGCTCGTTTTTGGTGTAGGCTGTTCTGATAAAGATAGGAAGAGGATGTTTTATTTTTTAAATTATTATTATTTTAAGGGAAATTAATTGCACACCACCACCCCCAAACTTGTTATTTACAAAATCAATCATTCTCTTTCATTCATTTTTTTTTAATTTTAATCCATAGTTTTTATTTTTATCAAATCCTCAGTGATTTGTGTTGTGAAAAATGAAAGAAAAATCGGATCGAAAAAAAAATTCTAAAATAGAAAACATCGAAACACACAGATTTACGTGGTTCGGTAAATTGTCTACGTCCGCAGAGCTATAGATGATTTTATTAGTTTAAGTAATTACATCCGTTGATTACTTCTGACGATTACAAGAAAACATTATTTCTCTCTCTTCTCCTCATCTCGTTCTCTCCCTCTCTACCCGAGAGCTTCAAACTGAAGCACGCTAGAAGAAGAACCTGGAAAACTATCAATGCCGAATAAGGATAGCAATGGGAGCTAACATGTATATTTATTAATTCTATCATGTCATTAGACCCATTAAGAAATTAATCAAATAATTAATGAATCCAATTAATTATTTATTTTTCTCTTCTTCTGCAAATCATAGAAGAAATTAAGAATTATTCATTTAGCAATTAATTTCATGTATCAAATCTAATTTTCTGTCAAACATGAGAAAATGTCAATTTGAAAAGTGGATCGGTTTCCATATTCGTAACAATTTCATCGTGACATGCATAAATATATTGGTTGGGTTTGTTAAAAAAATTACCTGGAGGCTTAATTTATAAATATTAATATTTTAGGGAGTCAATATGCAATTATCTTTTTTTTAATAGTTAAGGGAGGCATGGCATCCACGATGCTTTGCAATAATGAAATATAAAATGAGACTATAATATGTAATGAAGATGGCGCGATTTATGGATTTCGTGTGAGTTTATGGCTTCCATTATCTCCTATTTATCTATGGGAATAAGACAAAGTTAGTGTTGGGAGAGATGATGAGCACTAAGATAAGCATGAATTAAACCTTAAATTTATGGAAATTTAATTTTTATGTATGACATTTTCACCCTTACAATTTTACTATATGATGTATTATGCGAACACTGATCACGAGGAGATCTGGCAGTTCAGAAAACAAAATATGATGAATGAGAGTCCACAGATAGAAAATCAGGAGACTCACTTATCTAATAGGATGAAGTTGTCCTGGCCGAAGCAAGCAGGACAAAAGCCGAACGAGTCACGAAGACGACGGAATCAGAGCGATCAGGTGAGAAATGAGACGAAGAGACATCCAAGCGATCGGTATGAAGAAGTCAACTCAAGGGAAGAGCTAGCTCTTCGACATCCCCAATAATACTGGTCGTGTTCAGAAGCTCCCACGTATATTATCAGGGGTTGACATGTAGTCTTACTCAACTGACAAAGTTCGTTCTATCAACCCAAAACAAGGGCTGTCAAAACGGCTCGTTGTTCGCGAACAACTCATGTTCGGCTCGTTCGCTAAATTAACGAGCCGAAAATACTTGTTCGCTCGTTTTGGCTCGAAATACTGCTAATCAATTATATATATATATATATATATTTGATGAGTAGTCTTTTTTAAAAAAATTCGTTGATTATAAGTCTATAAGGATTTATAATCATTTAAAAGTATTAATGAAGAAGATAGAATAAAAATTATTAAATTAGATTCAAATGACGTTTTAAATCTTGCCCCAATCCTTAACATCTAATAACTACGTGATTAGGGTTGTCAAAATGACTCTTTGTTCGTGAACGGCTCACTAAGCAAACGAGTCGAACATAAACACACTTTTTGAGCTCGAAATATAAACGAGCCGAAAACGAGCTGAGCCTGGGCTCGCTCGTGTTCGGCTCGTTTACACCCCTACCCAGAACCAATTCATCTCAGACAACATAACTGAGATCAAATTGATGATGTCGTCACACCGCTCGCCGAGTTGTTTCGTCGAACTCATTGAGCGAGTTGATAGCGGATTATTCTGCTGGAGTAGGTTGACTCGGATTGACATATCAAATATCATCCAAATGAGCAAGTTGAAGGTAGCTGAGTGAGTTTGTCGAGTTGTCATGCCTAATTGATTGAATTTGACTGCCACATCGTGCTTCCTCTGAATATGTTTGGAATATTTTGTCAGATAATGTAGCTAATTCATATATTCATTTGACTGCTACAATCTTACAATTCTTATGTATTTACATATTTAACCCATAGTTTTGAAAAGTGAAATGCTCTTTTCTTTGCAGGATAGCTATGTTGAGTCGTTTATAACGCAGGGTCTCATATAATCTGTGAACTCATACAATCTGGGAGAGACCTTGTGAAAAAAGAGGTGAAAGGGAGCTCATGATTACAGAATACATCAAGATACAACACAATTCTAATGTATTTACACATCTAACAATTAAAATTTCATACTTATATTTAGGGGCAATTATATTTTGGTCTCATCAACCAAGACATGAAGATATGTATTTCATTTTTTTAAAAAATAATTGATTTTGAAAATTTTTATGTGAAATTAAAGATATCCATGCCATATATATATATATATATATATATATATATATATATATATATATATATATATATATATATATATATATATATATGCAAAAATTAAAGTTTAGTACATAAACACCTAAGATTCAGAAATTGTTTTGTTTTCTTAATGAATGTTGTAAGGTTTCAAAGTATATATCATGCATGATTGGCTCATTTGGTGTTAGTTCATTGTCACTTTTACTGTCTTTGACTTCTTTCATTCCAAATACTCAATTTAAATATAAATTTATTACAACCAAAGTTAAAATTATCCTGTAATTTTAGTTTATTATTAATAATTTATTGAAGTATCTGGCTTCATGCTAAGAGACATATACAATTACATGCAAATCACTCGAAGCATTGTTATTTACAAAAATTTCAAGTTCTCGCTCAAATATCAAAAATCTATCGTAAAATCCCTACTCATATTCTTCATTTTTATTGAATTTTCAATGATTCAGATCGTAGCACACATAAATACATTGATTCAGTTGTTCTAAATTTAATAAATAATAATATTTCAAATGTTATATATATATATATATATATATATATATATATATATATATATATATATATATATATAATTAGCAAAAATATTTTTAAATTTACAAAAAGCAACTTTGGTTGACCAAAAGGCCCACCCGATCCTAGGTTGGAACTGTAAAAAAGTATAAATTTCGGTTGCGGGAGGGGCGGTGAATTACCCGTTATAGCGTTTTACAGGAGGGAGGGGACACGGAGTCGCCGCCATTGCTCACTCCTTCGCCCTCCTCCGATGATTTCATCTCGAATCTGTACCTGTCTGATCGAACGATAGCGAGAGAGGGAGAGAGGAGAGAGAGGAAAAAGGAGGGGAGAGAAGAAGAAGGGAATTCTTCTTCGTTCTCCTTCTCCTCACCTCCACCTACCGGTCGATGATATCGACTTTGATAACCTCGGCTACGGTTTGTCTCATGATAAGACATGGGAAAGCGAGGAGGGAAGAAGAATGCATCGTCGTTCTTTTTAAGGAAGTTTGGATCGGCCCGGCGATCGGAGCTGCAGCCGTTGATGGCAGTTTCGCCGGGGGAGGCGGCGATTGTGACGCCGGGGGTTAAAGGGGCGAAGAAGAAGGCGGGTTCTCGGCTCTGGATGCAATTGGATCGCACGGGGAAATCGGAAGTAACGGAGCTTGATAAGAACGCTATTATAAGGCGGGCTTCCATCCCTACCCGGGACCTTAGAATCCTTGGCCCCATTTTCTCCCATTCTTCTAATATCATTGGTAAGATGATACAGTATTTTTTTTTTTTAATATCAGAAAATTCGTTTCGTTATCCTTTGCTTCTCTGTTGAAGAATTGATCGAAAATGGATGGCTCTGGTATTTTTTTGCATTCTTGCTGGGGTTTCTATGATTTGTAATGTAGGTTTTTATTTTTTTCATGCTTGTTGCGAGATTTCAATCCAGTTCTAAAAGTGTAATGTAGTTCCAGCGTTTTTTGGATTCTGTACTCGTCTTAAGCTCACTGATAGCTTTTTGAAGGTTCTTGCTCCTTAGGTAAGTATCTTCTGTGCGATACCTTTTGTAATTTTAGGCGTGTAACTCACAAATTCGACATGAAAATTGCACTACAAATTGCTTTACCTTGCATGTACGCTTGCTCCTTGCTTTATAGTAAAGTGACCGCATTTTTAAGCAGTAATTTATCCGCGAGAATGATGCGGTTGGGCTTGTGTTTATCCCACTTTGAGAAATTCTAAAAGAGTGGAGCGAATTCTCAGGCTTTCTTTCAAAAGTGATAACATCCATCCTGTGTTGGGGATCAGGTTAATTGAGAGAAATTGCCCGTAGATTTTAAATATAAAAGAATGAGCAGGGACGGCCTAAACACAATCTCAGCCAAAGGGTCACAATTAAGCCTAAGCAAGAAAAATATGAAATATAGCAGACTTCTCTGGATCAAAGAAGGCATCACAAGAGGAACCGGTTCTAAATCAAAAAAACAAAAGAACTATTAGCATATGCCTCAAAACATGCTCACCATAGTCAATAACAATGGCTCCCATTGGAATACCATTGTGATTAAACTGACATCCCAACTAGCATCAACAAAAATCAAATAGAACTAGAAGGTAGGAGTTGGCAACAAGCCTCGTTTGGGGCACAACTGTGATGTAGCAGAAGTTGGAATGGGCGCTGCTTGTTGTTAGGGTTGCAAATGAACCGAGCTATGCCACGTAGGTGCCTATTTGTGCTAAAGCTTGTTTATTAAGAGCTTGGCTCGAGCTCAATTTGAGCTTTTAAGACTTTGTTTGAGCTCTAGATTGTTTAGAGGTACCTTATTTGAGCTCGGCTAGAGCTGATCAGAGCTCGGTTCATATATGGTTCTATCGAGTTTATTAACAAGCAACTTGCTGAGCAAAATAAATGTGCCCTAATTGAGCATTAATCGAGTTTTAATTGAGCCTTACGCTTTATACGAGCAACTTGTTGAGAAAAATAAATAGAACGCATCAAATAATACTCTTTAAGCCTAAAAATAAATACTTAAATGATATTGTTCATGAATAAGTTGTAATCAAATTGCATTTGAGTTTGTTCATGAGCTTTAAATGATATTGTTTATGAATATGAATGAATCAAACAATAAGTTGTTCAAGCTTGTTCATTTAGTAATCGAGTATTAATGAAAATTTTCAAGTTTGTTCAATTAATTAATCAAAAGATCATGAACTAGGTTTAATCGAGTTGAGCCACGAGTAGCTTGTCGAATTCTCAGTTCATTTGCAGCCCTTAATTGTAGCGTGTGATTGATAGAAACCAGAAAGTAATACTTTGAGGCAATATGCTGAGAGACAATCAAGGTTTCAGCCAAAAGAAAAAGAAAAAGATTTAGAGTACTAAGTAAGAATGTTGCAAAGCCCTACAACCTAAAGTGTACATTTTGAGATCATAATAACTAATATAGAATCAATAAAGCAGTTGCACTATTAGGGGACCAATCTAAGCAGGCGAACTTACAATAATGCCATAAAATAGAGAAGAAATTGGCAATATAATAAGAAAAAATGTTGAACAAAACATAGGCCACACAATTTCATCACCAGCTGGGAGAGGCAAATTGCTAAGTTTAGCGAGAATAGTATTGGATTGCTTACCCCATAGGTGCTTTATTCAAGCGAGTGACCTTATTACATAATATTGCTACAATAATCTTTAAAAAGGAGGGGTTGTATAGTTTAACTGTTCAGTAATGAATTTGAAATCATTGGAAACTTTTTACGACATCAAGTGATCGATAAGCATAGGTAGAGAGCAGTTTTATAAAGAGATAATTCATCATTATTAGAAATGACATATCTGAACAAATGTGATCAAGATTGTATGACCAAAATTGCATACGGAGCAAAAGTTGTAGTAGTTAATACGTCTTATGAACAGGTTAACCTTTTTAGTTTGTGGCATGGTTATCCATATAAAGATTTTATACACTTTAAATCTGAATAAAATTAATCCAAGATATCAAGGCAGTATTTAGGTGAAGAGCTTGAATAACAGAGGAGAAAGAGAATTTAAGTTGATCTGCCTAGGGAATAAATTCATGTTTTTCAGGAAAATTGATAGGTTTTCAAGGTTCTCAACAAGGTCCAGGCTTGAAAGAAATGACTTCAAGGATAAGTCAGGTTTCATGAGTAAACATAGATGAAACAATCACTGTTGTATGTGTACTAAGATGATTAATGGAAATTTCCACATGTACTGTATCCAAACTGCTACCAGCATTAATCCAAGGATCATAACATAAACTACGATACATGCCGTCTTTGACATAATATCTAGCTAATCTTTGGATATTCTGATGGACTTTGATGACTAATTTCCATGAGGAAGAGCCATAGCAGCATAGGGCATCCTGGTAAGAAGTGTTAGATAATTATTTTCTGCTATTGAATTATCCTATTGACCCTTTGGCTGTAAATGATTTATCTTTTTATGAGGACCACCTGATACCAGAGTTAACCCAAACCACAACGAAAATAGGAATCTTATTGCTGAAATTCAGAGCTCACAACGAAGACTCTTTAAAAATAGAAAATAAACAACGAAAAACATAAAAAGGACATAATTTTATGGTGGTGGCTGTTCTCACAAACTGAAATAAAAAAATAACATAAGCTAAACCCTAAGTCATAAAAACACATATAAATAGAAGAGTAGGCGGGAAACGAAAATAGGAAGTGGGGAATAATTTCCGCACAATGAAAAGAGGGAGGAGGGGCCGGTCCAACCTCTTACTGGACCAAACCTTCTTTTGCTCAACCGGTTGGGCCCCGTTCAGCCTCAAGCCCCGCGTCACCACCATATAAGAGAAATTTGCAATAGATAAAGTTGATTTTGTGCAGAATAGCTTTGGGAATTGAGAAAGCTTGGGTCTAAAAATTGAACATGGCAAGGAAAGTCTTATTAATAAGTTAAAATCTTCTATATGGATTCTTAGGTAGCTGACAAGCAAAAACATTGAGATAAATGATTGAAAAGGAAAGGCCATGGTAGTTGATAGCAGTGTTGTTTCTGGGGAATAAAAAAAAATATTAGCTTGGTAATATTTACGCTACCTAATAAGATATTTTGGATTTTGCTTGTCATGAGCAAGACCAAGGTATAAGAATGGAAGAAAGGGATTAATATTAGTACATGTAGTTTTTTCAAAGGTCCTCACCTGTGAAAAAGCAAATGGGAGATTTTAGGAGCTGATCGATTAATACTTGTAAATTAGCTCTTAATGCAAGCGTGATCAAGTAAAAAGTATTTCTCATCCATAATAATGATAAATGTAAGAGCGTAAAATGGACAACTTTTTCTGAAGCCCTTGGAATAAGGGAAGAATCTTTCAAGAGTGCCATTGATATTAATGGAGTAATGGAATTTTTAATGCACTCCTTAATGCACTTGATGAACATTGATAAAAAACTTTTCCGAGCTATCTTTATCAGAAGATTACATTTATACAAATGATCAGAAGTTTTTCTGACATTTGTTTTTGCATATAAGGAGAGTTTCCTGTATGAAGTCCTCTAATAAGTTCAGTGGCAAGTGGAATCCTTTCATAAATCAATTTGCTTAAAATGAAAGCCTGTGAGCATGAAACATGATAAATGGGACATAGGATGTCGATGAGTTAAATGAAAGCCCATGAGCATGAAACATGATAAATGGGACATAGGTTGGCAGTGAGTAATGAAAAGAGGAGTTTAAAGTTTTAACAATCAAGGTGGTGAAGGTTTGTTTTAATCTATTTTAAAAGTATACCATTATTGGAAAAACAAAGAATTACGGGAGAAGAAATGCAACCCAATTCATATTTAAGGGACTTAATAATATTAAAGCCGCGATGATTGTTGATTCTCATATAGAAAAAGATTATTCTCATTCATGATCAGCCAATAGGATTTAGCACACCTACGTTCCCAAGAAGATTAAAGCTAGTGAGAAAATTTACTATGATAGATAACTTTTTTCGAAAAGATTAACATCATTATTAAATGGGGTCAGCCTCAAGAATAAAGTTGATGAATTCAAATCAGTGGCTTAAATTATGTTGCCATGAGATATGGAGTAAAGATTAGATCTTTGGAGCTTAACAACATTTTTTCATAGTTTTGAACTTATTGAAAAGATCGAAAGTAGGATCACCATGGATAGGAGCAGCGCAAGCACTAAGGAACACCTTATAAAAGTCATTGTACACAATCCAATAGTTCCTGAACTTAATGGTAGGCCTCTTTAGATGTAGGCATGTTCAAAGAAGAGCTTCAATTGAAATGTGTTATGGGAATTGGTGAAGTCATGAATCAATTGACTATTGGTAATACATCGATCAAGTTTGCAAGAAATGAGTTTTATATTGTGGAAAACAAGTTTGGGAGGAAAAAAATCTTTGATCTTATTATTTACATGTAGTTTACATGTATATATAGAGAGAAATCAATGCCTCCTAATTTACTTACGTATCAAATATCTAGTTTAAATTAGGAAATGAAATAATTTTGAAATAAAAAAAAAATAAAGAAACATAAAATAGGAAGGGAAGAAAACTAATGAAGGGGTTTCCAATTATAACCCCAATCAAATTTTTCCATGATTTTATGAAGTAACCGGCCGGTCCACCATAGAGAGGCGTTGAACTTCTCAGCTTTCCACTGATATGATTTTTGTTGGACCCAGGTCAACAAATGATCAGAAAAGGGAAGATCATCAATAGCTAATATCTAGTAAGATGGAATTGAATGCATTGGAAAATCTTAGTAACTCATGCTTTCCCCCCAACCTTTTAGAGGAGTATGTAACATGGTTGAAGTCATGAAAAACAATCCACAAATAATTAACATTGATTAAAGATAAGTGGTTTATCTTTATGAACTCAGTCAATAATGACATTGAAACTATAAATAGTGGTGAAAATAATTACTTGATTTTTTATTGAGAAATGAGTTTTGTTGAATAAATAGATTAAAAATTTACTATTTTATTCAAGTAAAATTTATAAAATTAGATGCTTACTATCACAAAACTTAATTGTTTTGCATATGTAATTCATATATATGAAACTGTGGAGCGAGGAACAAAATAGGTTTCAAGAATGAGAAAAATTAAGATTTTGAAGAATAGCATTCAAAATTAGACTTTGGGTTTATGCTTTGATGTACTTATTTAAACAATTCAATCAAGAAGGAAGCATTGTAGTGCTACGAAGATGGCTGGTTTCAATTTTAAACAATTTTGGGATGGGTGAAAGAGTAGGCAATTTGGGAGTTATGCTAGGGAATTAAGGGGGGCTTTTTGGAGAAGCCATTGGGAAAACTAAGCGAGCAACAAGGGTAATGAAGAAAAGACTAATGCAGTGGTAAAACGCTCAAATTGGGTTTCTCTCCTGTATTTGTTCATAAATATTTTAGTCTTTGAATTCAATATTTATGTTTTTAGTACAAGTATGAACTAATTTGTGTACTGTGAGTTTATGTTAAAATCAATTTTTTTTGGTTAAGTTCTTAAATTGATTTGCTCTGTTTGTTTAAAGCGTACTCAGTTTGCTTAGACTTAATTGAGTTTGTGTAATGGCTATGGATAAATTTCAAATATAAATTAGAAGTGTCTCTAGAGAGCAAATAATTTAAATTCACAAGTTCTTGAGTAAGATATGAATATACTTGAGAATTTGAAATCTAAAAAATAAAATTCTCGGTGCAATCATCTAACTAGTTCATACGTGAATATAATGAAGTAACCATATTTGTTTAGGTTTCTTAATTATAGAAAGAGATTAGAAAATAATGAAAATCTAAGTAAGTTAAAGAAATTTAACTTAGCCAACTTAGGAAATTAATTTGAGATAAATCATAAATGTAGGATTTTTTCTCCTTCAGTTAGATTTAAAAATTGAAAAATTAGTCTTAAGTATAATCATCACTCAACATTTTAAATAAACTCTAGATAATATAAATTCGCAATGAAGAAAAAGGATTTATGTAGCCGACCCCAATTAGTGGGATAAAGATTTTGTTGTTGTTGTTGTTGAAATACAGACAAATTATCCACCAACGAATGAGATTTCAATCTTCAATATCAACTTTTTTTACTTTCGGGATAGAGAGAAGAAGTACTTGATAATGTTCATCCGCCATATAAACCAACCTACACAAAATAAACACCTATGTCCTCGTCTATAACATCTATTGCACCTTTTAGAGATTCCCTGTTCGTCTCAAAAACTATTTTCATAACAAAGATGTTCTACAACCACTCATTTTTTTAATAGAATTAATACCTCTTCTTTGATTCCATTTAATCATACTTAACTATTTTTTTCTAAAATTACATATTCTTAAACGACCTGAGCTCATAGGGACACAGAAAATACTTGATTCCTGCAATTTTCATCCACCCAATAAATCAACCAAAAAGAGCTAAACTTTTAACCCATCCCTCACAATATTTGGATTTCTGCAGAAAACCTTCTTCAGGCAAACATCAACCGGTATGTCTTCTGATATGCTTGCCTTTGTGAATTATTCTTGAAGATACTTCTGGCTAATTTCTATATTTATAGTAGTGGCATTTACTTGCATACCACCCGATACTTATGTATTTGCATATTTAACACCCAAACTTTACTTTTGTACATTTATACCACCCAAAATTTTACTATCACATAAAAAAATACAACTATTTTAACTTTTAACAAATGAAATACATTTTTTCATGCATTGGGAACGTGGCATTTTTGTAAAAATTATTGTTTTAAGAGTTAAATATGTAAATACAGAAGAATTGAGTGGTATGTATGTAAATCTTCCTTTAAAGTACTAAGCATCCGACTAATGGCTTTATTGCTATCATTTTCTCAAATTTCCACTAGCTAACTATTTTTCGGCCCTTTAGCTAGGGAGAAGGCTATGGTTATTAATTTGGAGTTCATAAAGGCTATTGTAACTGCTGAAGAAGTGCTTCTCTTGGATCCCCTCTGTCAAGAAGTTGTCCCTTTTGTCGAACAACTGAGACAACAAATCCGTCTCAACTCTCCGTCCAAAGTTCATGATCCCATCCATGACGATGTTCATTTTAAAGAAAATCCATCAACAGAAGAAAGATGGTTGCGCAACGCGAAAGACGAAGAGGAGCTTCCGTTTGAGTTTCAGGTGCTGGAGGTTGCATTAGAATTTGTCTGCTCCTTTTTAGATTCCAGTGTGTCTGATCTAGAACGAAATGCGTATCCTGTATTGGATGACTTGGCCATGAATGTCAGCACAAAGAACCTGGAACGAGTTCGTAGCTTAAAAAGCAACCTTACTCGTCTTCTCGCTCGCGTTCAAAAGGTTAGGGATGAAATCGAACATCTATTGGACGACAATGAAGATATGGCACAATTATATCTGACAAGGAAGCAGATCCAGAATCAGCAATTTGAAGCTCTGATGGCTTCTGCTGCTACAAACAGCATAGTTCTTGCGCCGCCACACCTGGCAAGACTAAATTCCAACGTCAGAGGCAGTGCGAGCTTTACCAGTTTCCCTTCAGAAGATAACAATGTGGAGGATTTGGAGATGTTGTTGGAGGCTTATTTCATGCAGCTGGAGGGCACCCGAAATAAAATACTTTCGGTATGTAATCATCATACTGTTTCTTTTTCATTCGATTGAAATTACATATTACATATTACATGTTAGACATTTCATATTTATGTTTTGGTCCCCCCAACACACACAGGTTAGGGAGTACATCGACGACACGGAAGACTATGTGAACATTCAACTGGACAGCCATCGAAACGAATTGATTCAGCTGCAGCTGGTGATCGGCATCGCATCATTCGCAATTGCGATAAACACGTTGATAGCCGGTCTGTTTGCAATGAACATTCCATGCCAGTTGTATGAGATAAACCACATCTTCACCCCATTTGTGGCAGGAACATCAGCTGGCTCCTTCCTCATCTTCTTGCTTGTGCTGGCTTATGCGAGGTGGAAGAAGCTGCTTGGCTCCTAAGGTCTTTTTTGTAATTCTCTCCTTTTTTATCATTTTCTTTTTTTTTTCCCTTCAGATGGGCCTAAATCAGGGTCTATATTATGATTATTGTTATTTTCACTGCTGAAACTTTTGGGTCTGATTCAACTGAGATTAGGATGAATATGAATGGACTAATAAGCTGCAGAGAGGATTGATTCATTAGCAGACAAAAATGCCTTTTTTGTGGTTAATTTTACTGTCATTTTCAGTTTGAAATATTTACATGCATACCACTCGATTCCTATGTATTCACATCTCTAGCTTCTAAACTTTAATTTTTTTATGCATGTACCACTTTATCTTTGCATGAAAAGGTACATACAAAGTTAAAATAGTGATAATTTTGATGTAAAATGAAAGATTTGGATTGTATTAACATGAAAAAGTAAATTTTAGGTTTTAGATATGCAAATTTATAGAAATTGGGTGGTATGGATGTGAAAACTCTTTTTATTTTTTTGGAATAGATTTAATTTTCTCTCTTCTTTTTAAGTGGCGTTGAAAGAAGAACAAAGTTTAGGGTCTGTTTGCGGCAGCTTGTGAAACGCGGCTCGCAGGATGATCGCAAGTGTCGACCTGCAGCCTGTGTTTAATGTAAAAAACTCAAACGCGACAGGTTGCGTTTTAAAAAACGCGCAAACCAAACAGTTATGCAGCGTTTTCAAAAACAACTGCATCAAACGGGCCCTTAGTTTGGCGGTCATTAAATTTACTTTGAGATAAATATATTATATGATTGATTAATAAAATTGATTTTTATATGAGTATCACCCAGTTACCATGAATATACATATCTAACCTCTAAATTTCACTTTTAATATTTACATTACCCAAATCATATATATCATATTAAAAATACTATCATTTTAACTTTTTAAAAAGTGAAATATATCATTTCATGAATATGTAGGCGGTATGTATGTAAAAATAGATGTTAATATATAAATTTATACCACTGTTGGTGCATGTATGTAAACCTTCTACTAAATATAAAGTGGCATTTACATGCACACCCACCCAATTCCTAATTATTTACATATCTAACTTCAAAACTCTACTTCTTACATTTGCATCACCTAAATCTTTCAAATCTTTCATATCACATCAACAACAGTGGCATTAGTATGGTATGTATGTAAAAAATGAAGTATAGGAGTGGAAATACATAAGAATTGAGAGGGGTACTTGTGTAAATCTTCCAAAACATTGAATGAAAGTTTGGGTGGTAATAGCATTACACAAGTCAAAAACTGAGTCCCAGCTGCAGTCCAAGAGCTGCATGGAAAAGGAAAAGGGCCATGATGCTGCTACCAAGAAGCCCATGCACAGTCCTTAACCCTGGATAATCCTGTTGAGATATAAACTTGATTTTAGTTGTTTAAATAAAGCTTAATTTTTAAAAGCTTATTTTAGAATATGTTGTAGGTATGAAATTATTGTGTAGTAGATGTGTTAGGTGTGGTAGGTGTGGAATTATTGTGTGGTAGGTATATAATTATTTGTAATCATTATATTAGAATTGTGGTGACACAATTCTAGCCATTAATTTAGGAGGTGTCACTAGTATAAATAGGGGTGGAGTCTTTGAGTTTGTATCAAGTCAAATTAAGGTTATAAATAAGAGTGAAGCTTCTTCTATAAGTTGTTAGTATTTGTCATATCCAAAAGGCTTCTCCATTCTAACAAATCCTGCATTGCATGGGAAAGAAGATTTATATTTCAAAACATATTTCTCATGCAACTCATTATTGCTAGAAAACATGAAAATTACATCTAATTTTATGCTGCAAAAATAACAACTTCAAAGTTTATATGATGCCCCCAAAATAATTTAAAAGAGAAAATAGCTAAAAAGGACCAAACTAAATACTATTTTGCAAAAAAATGGAAGTATAACAGCTGCATATGTAAATACATAGGAATCGAGGGGCGTCTATGTAAAACTTCCTTCTTTTTAATCCTTGCATGTAACTACAACCAATAACATACTTAAACCAAACAAAATAAATAAAAATTTAGCATTTACCTTAAAAAGAGCCGTCAAAATTGTTTGAACGGCCAACAACGAAAGCCCGATCAAGCCCGAAACAGCATGAGGACTGCATTCAATTGATTCAAGTCAGAATTTGTATGTGTTTAACATATCTAACCTCTAATCTTTTCTTAAAACCATACCACTCAAATCTTTCATGGATAGGTAAGGTGATAGATATGTAAATAGATAGAAATTAACTGGGCATGGATGCAAATATTTCTAAATAAATGTAAAAGAGTTACCTTTCTAGTATAGGTTTATCTGAAGTTAGCAATGCTGTTATCCCTCCTGTTGCCCCAAGAGCAAAGAAAAAGAACATTCCAGCTAGTAACTTTGGGTGCAGCTTCTTTGCCATGGCCTTCTCTTCCTTCAGATAAATTATTAAATTAAATAAATAAATAAATAAAACTATGCTTCCTTTGAAGGAATTATTCAAAGTATGTAGCATATAATGCATTATATATTTATATTTATATAGAAAATAAAATAAAATAAATCAATTCATATCTGTTCATAATCTAATAGTTTCATGTTGAGATGACACAGAAAGGAAATAAACTCACTGCATCCTTTGACAATCTTATTCGAAATCCCAGATAAGATCCATAACCACCCATTGCAAAGAGTACAACAGCCTGCAGCACCAAAAAATAAAATAAAAAAAAAAAGATTTACAAACATGCCCCGTGATTCTTATGTATTTACACATCTAAGACCAGAAGTTCACTTAACTACTAAAAAAAATATTACATACGGTGTATCTGACTGAGCCCACCTAAAAAATGACGAAAATGCGTTCATTGTGGTGGTATTGAAGAACAACTCCAATAACACCGTAATACCACTGGTACCGCGGTTTCGCTTCAATAACCCCGCAAAATGACTTGAATAATGTCATAATAACACCGCAATAACACTGGTGATTAGCGCAATAATATTGTCCAGAGGAAAACGCAAACAGCACCGCGATAACACTACAATAACCCCTGCAAAACAACTCTAATAACAACACAATAACACTACAATAACACCCGTGAACAATACTAATAACACCGCCCGGAGGATCACACAAATAACGTCGTGGTGCTATTAGCATCTTTTCATCATTTTTTAGGTGGGTTCAGTCAGATGCACTTTTTTAATTTTATTAGAGTCTGAAAGCAGAGCTTCGTTCGGACTCCGTATGTAAGATTTTTTCCTTACCTATGCATGAAAATGCATATTTCACTTTCTAAAAGTTCAAATGGTGGTAATTTTTTTGTGTCATGAAAGATATGGGTGGTATAGATATAAAAAAGAAAAGTTTAGGCAGTATATAAGTAAATACATAGAAAATGGAATGTTGAACTCACCATATTACCTGGATGACCCCGTTGAACAAGCCATTCTGGTAAATTCCATGTCTTCACAACCTCAACAAAGGGTCCAAACACAGACCTTACAACTTCACCTGCCATATAACCATCATTAGTATTGCACAGTTACTAATGAGAGATAACCAAACAACTAGAAGAGTGAGCCAATATGAACTTCTCTGGAATAGAAAAAAGCTTAGAAAGGGTGATAATTATGCTTTATACTTGTAAACATGTAAAACTACGCCGTTCAATGGGAGAGAATATTGTATCTGGAGTTTGGTGAAAAACTTACCACGTGACAAGTGGGTTTCACTGTAATACAATTGTTATGGGTGATTTTTTAACAAATGTGGGGCCCACTTGCCACGTGACAAGTTTTCACCAGGAAGCAAATTTGCGTCCGGAGTCCGGATAAAATTTCAAAAGACCTGCGTGCCACAAGACTCCTAATTTTTTACATATCGAACATCTAAACTTTAATATCTACTTATATGACATATCAACATATCACCATGCCAACATTTTATATTGAAAGACAGGCACCTTTTCATGCATATATTTGGATGTTATTATGACACCAAAGTGTTAAATATGTAAATGCATAACATTTGTGTGATATGTATGTAAAGTCCCCTAAAACTGAAGTTGACTTTGTAGCCTTCAAGATGTAAACTCATTTGGCCATTTTTTTCTAGTGTTTTTACATAACAATCACCCAAAATATTGAATATAACATCTAAACCGCCCAAACTTTATATATAACATTCTAACAACATTTTGCATTAAGGCTGCCCCTCTTTACCAACTGCTGCTGAAGATTTTTGAGTGAAAGTTTTGGGTGGTTGGTATGTAAAAAACATTTAGGTTGCTAGATTTGTAAATAAAAATGGTAAAAGAGTGATAGATTTGTAAAAAAACAATATTTCAAGTGGTATGTAAAAGGGTGCTAGATTTGTAAATAACAATATTGCAAGTGCTATGAATGCAATTGAAGAAAGCATTTAGGGGCTCACTTCCGGGAAGCGCTGCGAAGAACAGAAGAGCATTAGGGTTAATGGAATGCAGGATTATCTCTCCTCCCCTTGTTTTCTCCCCCTTTCTCTTCAACATTCTCTCTCTTCCAACTTCTGCATCTGAAGAGCAGTCCTCTTTCCCACTGGAAACTGAAGGAGATAAAGCAGGAGGGGGTGGAGAAGAATCAGAATGAATCCTGCAGGGAGGTAGAAAAGGAAGCGAAAATGGCGTCGTTAAGAGCGGAACTGCTGGTCTTCGGCAACATTGTGGCTTGTAAGCAAGAGAAGCTGAATAGCCGAATCTGGTTAGTGCGTCCATCTCTCTCTCTCTCTCTCTGTCTCTGTGAAAAGATTGAGAGCTGTAGAAGCGAGGAAGAAAGGAAGACGAGCGAAGCGTGGAGGAAGAGGAACCAAGTGAAACTGAGAGGAGTGTGTCCGGCTTGCGCCCCGGTAAAGCGAAAACTTTTATTTATATATATAAATTTACTATTTACATAAATACCACTCAACGACTACGTATTTACACATCTAACCTGAGAATTTGTATTTTACTTTTTTTTTAAAAAAAATATAAAATGGTAGTATTTTTATGTGACTTTATATATTTAGGTGGTATATGTGCAAAATGTAGAGTTTAGATCGTGTTAACCATTGGATTTTGAGCTCAAATGGATCGAGTTTGGCTGGAAATAGACTCGGGTTTTTATATTTGATGTCAAGATTGTTCCGCTCGAAACTGAATCGAGCACAATCCAGATCGAAGTCACAACGAGTTGGCTCAAATTGAGTAGTTTAGATTCGTTTCAATTTGAAATCTGCTCTATCAAGCTCGAAATCGAAATGAACAGGCTCACGTTAAGTTATTTGGATATGTTTTTAGCTCGAAATCAGCTTGTTACATTCGACTTTATTTAGCATTATGTACATAATTTTTATAAATAAATATTTCGAGCTAGTTCGAGCCCATTCATGCATGGTCTGAAAACAGCTCTAAAAAAAATGGTCCAAAGTTTCAACTCCTAGTTTGGCTTGTTCATTTTGATCCGATCTCAATCCAAGCCAAAATTTAAATGAAACTTCGAGTGATTTGAATGATCATTGAAGCTAAATTCATAAAGTGGAATGAATGTACATTTTTTTAATTTTAGGAAGATTTTCCTATTTATATATCTATATAAACTTTTATTATATATTTTCAGGCTTAAATTTTTATATTTCATGCATACCAATCAAATATTTAACATTATATAAAAAAAATATTATTGCTACAATTTTTTAAGGCAAAAATATTATAAATGTAAAAAAAAAATGATACTTATAAAATATATAAGAATTGTGTGACATGAATGCAAATTTTCCTTATTTGATCAAAATTGATAGAATTGAAAATTAGACTTAATAAGATTGAGGTCATTTATACCAAAAAAAAATAAAAAATGATTCATGTAAAAAACATGACAATTATAATTTATTTTATTAATATTTTTAATGCAAGATTTCAACCATGTTCCAAAATTATTTGAATTGAGTTCGAGCATTATTTGAATATCAATCAAATGAAATTCATATTTGAAATTAGGGATGCAATTGAGTCGAGCCGACTCATGAGCCAGCTCCAACGCGGCTCGATAAGTAACAAGCTAAGCTCAAGTCATGCATGACTTAACTAGTTAGCTCATAAATATATTCAAAATATATTAAAATTCAAAATTTATCTTTAAATTAAAAAATAATATTTTACATTTTATGTAATTCACCTTTTCATGCGCAGGCAAAGTGAAATGTATGCAAAGTTTGAAGTTCACGTGTTGGATATGTAAATACATAAAATTTGAGCAGTATGTATGCAGTACTTCCTAAATAACGGGCAATTACGTACATAGCACCCGAAACATTGCTATTTACAAATCTAGCACCCTTTTGATCCATTTTTCAAATTCTCACTCAAATATTCCAAATTCATGATAAAACTCCAAGCCATATTTGTCATTTTTATCAAATTCTCAACTGTTTTGACGGTGTTGAATGTAAATATATCAATTCGGTGACTAAGAAAATCACTTTGGAGCGCTAGATTTTGTAAATAGCAATGTTTAGATACTATTTACAAATCTAGCACCCTCTTTCATAGACATCAATGATAACTACTGCTAATATATGAGCAAATTCAATCCCTAACAAAACAACAGAAACAAAGGAAAAAATATTACATCAAGAGTCCTGATGCAAAAGTTCAATCACAATGCGCCACGTGTACAGTCTGGCCCAGCAATGCATTAAACTATTTAATTTTTGTATTCAATGAGGCCAGACCTTACATGTGCCTTAAGACTCCTGATGTAATATTTTTTTTTCGAAATAAAGACACTAAAAATTCAAATCAAATTAAAGGTTTGTAAAACATTAATTATAAATATAGCCAATTTAAACAATTTCAGAATTCCCACAGCAGAACCATAAAAATTACAAAAATAAAAAACATAAATAACTATTCAATTCTGCTGCTTTTTCAGCTCAACTCTAATACAACATACAACACAAACCAATTCAACTATATATTCATTCATCTCATACAGATGAATTTTTATAACAAAATTGACCTTAAAAAAACCTTATTGCTTCCAATAAAAGAGATTAGGGTAATAAAATTAAGGTTTGAGAGCCAAAACAAGACCTAACCTGGAAGGTGAAATTACAGATTTGGGATCATACTCGGCTGAAATAGTTACCAGAGATTTGGGCCTCCATTCATGCTGACAGAGAACTGAAACCTTGCCATTATTGCTGAGTTTGGCTTTGAGAAGGGTGAGGGGATCCAGAGCATGACAAGTTCCAATTGTGAAGCTGTTCTCTGAGGTTTTCAGTCTGTGGAACATTTCAGCAGCAACGGCTGATCTGTTGAGAGGATCAAGGAAATGAATATAGGATGCTCTCACAGTTTCTCCCTTGTCAGCCCTGGAGGGAAAGAGGGATAGATGATGGATGATTAACAAATAGGAGATGATATTATAAGAGTTTTGGAGGATTTACATAAATACCGCATAATTTACATATATTTAAATATCTTTTAGGTTCATAATCGCTCAAAAGCATTCATATCACATCACAAATGCTATCAGTTTTTAAAATATGCATTTTTCATAAATAGGTAAAGTGGCAAAGTTTTGAGTGGTATGTGTTGTTATGAGGTTTTGAAGTAGATTTATTGAAATGCGGAGTAAGGTACAAAGATTCCTGTGATGAGTTTATTAAATTAACGGCAATTACTTGCATAGGATTTAAAACACTACTGTTCACAATTTCCTTCACTGAAATGTCAAAATTGATTATAAAATCTCTGCTCATTTTTTTTCATATTTATTAAGGGGGTCTGTTTGGAGTAGGTGCAGCTTATCAATAATCTGTTGATAAATAGCTGATTCGGATAAGTTGGCTGACCGTTAGGTTTGTGTATTTGGAAAACAACTGATTTGCAGCTATTTTTGGATAAATGACCATCTATACATGTGCAATAGTGTTGAGGCAAGAATATTTCAAAAGACTTTAAAATGCATGCTAGACATGTTCATATAGCAACAAATTTCTTACACCGTCCCAACACTAGCTCAACACATAAAAATCTTTTCTAATTATTCAAAAACTTCTTTCCTGAATGTTAGAAGAAAGCTACTTCCATCAGTATCTCCCTAAACCATGTATTATAAGGTCCTATTGCTCTTCCATTTTTCCATTTACCAATTGATTATAGTACCAAATATGTAAGGAATTGAGTGAAATATATGTAAATATTGCTTCATAATATGCTCCTCAAGTTAAAATATGCAGAAAATTTAAAATCACAAGCAAAGAGTTCCCCGATTTAAAAAATAATTCTCCCGACGAGTTCGCAATTTTCCCCGCGTAACGGGTACCGTGCTCCCTTCGAATGAAGGTTTTCATAAAAAAAAAAAAAAGCTTCTCAATTGCCCCACTATTCTACCTATAGGAAAACATGAAACTCTAATTTTAAAAGAATTCTCTAAACGAGTTTCACAATATTCGCCGTATAATGGGTACTTTGTTCTCCTCGAATGGAGGTTTTCGAAAAAGCTTCCCAAATGCCCCACCTTTATACCTTTTAGAGCCCCAACGGCATCAACGACAGTGACAACGGTAAAAATACAAAACATTTTTTTTGTTATTACAATACGCAGCAATAAATAAAATCGAATGAACAGTAAGCATGAATAAAAAAAATGCTCAGGTAGGGCAAAGTTAATTGGGATGGCCTGCAATTTTAGATTTGGCTCGAATTGGCGTGAGGTGCCTATAGCTTATCTGTTTTCATAAACAAGTGAAGCTTTGCTTAGGGCTGAAGGGGATGGATAAAAGAATTTTGTGTGTTGTTAGGGTCTGAGAGAGCAGAGGAGGGCGACGATTTCAGGCGAGAGTCGAGCGGCACAGTTTCACGAGGAGCAGCAGAGGCTTTGACGAGCTAGGGCAAAGCAGACGTGTATAGGAGATAGTGTGTGGTTGGAGGGGCGCGACAGTAGGCATCAATCGCAGCAGATTGTCTAGCTTTTGGAGCGGAAAGAAGAAAGAATTGAGCAAAGGAGAAGTTCAAATGGAGCGACCTTTTGTGCGGTTTAGGGCAGGAAGTGGATCGCTTGAAGGTTAGAGACCACACTGTGCACTGGAAAGAGGGGTGCGACCCTCTGATTGGGAAAAAGCAGGCTTGAGAATTTCAAAATTTGTCTGCCGTGCGTGAGGCAGACGGCACAGGAGAAGAGCGGCTTCTATTGCATGTGATTCCTAAAAGAAGATCGTCTTTTTCTGTGGGGGAGAAAGGTTGGGTCGCTATACAGGAAGGAGCGCGGAGGCTTCAGGTTAGGGCATAAACGATCAGGTAAGGTGGAGGTAATTAATCTCGGCTTGGATGGATGCAACAATTAGTGCAGGAAGGGCTGAGTGGTGAAGTACGACACAAAGCAGTGAACAAGGACGGATGAAGGACTTCAACGTAGAAGAATATGCGGGGATTTTAATCCTAAGAGGACGAAGTAGAGAACAATAGAGACGAAACAAAGCAGGAACAACAAACAAGCGGGAAGACATGGAACGAGACAATGTGAATGAGGGATGCGAGCTCTCGTTCATCTGCTTGTAACTGAAGAGGAGAGCGGGGGAACAGTTATCTCCTTTTGGCAGGCAGGCCTGAATAAATCAATTTTTAATTTAATTAATTTAATTTTAATTAATATAAAAAAAAAAAATTTTCATTTTTTAAGGTCAATAGAAAGACACTATTGCACATTCTTTGTGTCATAAATTTTCTTTAAATATAAAGCTCCTCCTATTTACGTTTTTTATTTGAAATTCACATGGCTTCCCCTAATTTTGTAGTCTGTTGTGATGGCTTAAATAAATCATTGTTCATATTTCTTGTGTATACTAATGTAGACTCTTTGGTATATTATTGTTCCTGTTAACTTACCAGGGTATGAGAAGGCTTAAACCAATAAAATAGTAGAACCAGTCATAACAATATGTTCACCAAACAGTATAATTTGCAATAAAATTAGAAAATCATAAAACAGAGGTTTGCACAAAAACACATTGATAATAGTCAAATTCAACAGCAATATTTTTTAATAAAGAGCAAGTAGAACAATACAATAAATCATATGCATGGTTGCAAGCTCCCTAAGGAAAAATTTCTAAGGCAGTCCCAACAACCCTTTCTGCCTAGGAAAGTCAAAGGTGAGAAAACCTTGGTCAAGCTCTCCTCTGGAACAATATCCAAGTTATCATCAATTCATCATAAATAATGGTACAAGAACATGGATTAACTATTACTGTGTCTTCAGTGTGATGAACATAATAAAGGGAAATTTACATACATACTGAAAAATTACTTACATGCCGGAAAATTTACATACATATCACAAATTTCTAATGTATTTGCATATCGAACACCCAATTTTTTATATTTACACTTATTGGTGACATAAACTTTTGAATGAAAAATTAAATTTCACTTTTAAAAAAAATAGTAATGGTGGTAATTTTTTGTGTTGTTAAAGATTTGAGTGGTATTCACGTAAATATGAATTTTTTAGGTGTTAGATTGATATGTAAATACATCAGAATTGTGTGGTATGTATGCAAACTCCTAAAAAAAATTAAAAACAAGCATTGATTCAAAACAAACAATATGATAAATGAACTTCAAAATGAAACGATACCCAGGACTTCAAATATAAGATTCTCTTAAAAAAAATAACATACAACATGAACAAGAATATAAATAACCAGAAAGCAAATAACAGAGAACACGATCACTTACAACATGAGTGCAGCAGAAAAGTCGAGCTGGTTAAAACTAATCCCTGCATTGTATTTCGTAAATGTTGCAGAAGTGCTATCAAATCCAACCTCAGTGCCAACAACAAATTCCTTGGAACCAATTGCCGCAGCAAGCTCCAAAACTGGGTTGGTATTCATGCCGATGCTTGAATCAATGGCAACATGATCACCTAAGTACTGGACATCAAGCTGCCACACAATAACAAAGTTTATGACAAAAAACAAATGATCTAATAGGGAAAAAAGAATATTGATTCCAAAATTAAAGCTCAAGTTAACTAAAACATTTTAGGGGCATTTACAGACATACCAATTCATACATATTTACATATCCAACATCTAAACTATGATTTCTTACATTTATAACACCCAAATCTTTATATAACATCAAAAATATCACCCTTTTAACTTTTAGAAAGCAAAATACACAATTTCATGCATAGAAAAGGTGTTATGTATGTAAAAATTGACGTTTAGATGTTAAAAATGTAAATATATGAGAATTAAGTAGTATGTATGTAAATCTTCCAACATTTTAAAGTAATAATAACCATTTTAATATTGGAAACATGCAAAAAGAGTTAGTCTCAAATATTCACATGAACTAAACTATATACCAAATTGCTCAAACAGCAGTTAAAAATATTTGAGAAATAACAAACAAAATATAACATTTTACTACAAATAATATGATCTAAATCTCATCAAACAAAATAGTAAAATATATTTTGTAGAAGGCTATTTCATTTTTTAAATCGGAATAAAAGGTGGCAACAACTATAATTACGAATAGCGTACAAGTGGTAAGGTCAAAAAATTACAGGAATTTTAAACCATATCAAACATTAGAAATAAATACATTATGAAAATGAAGAATAAATATAGATGAAATGCATCAGCAACGCTGTATATCCATAAACTGCCCGTGTATGAAAAGTGTCTACAATCACAGCAAAACAAATTCGGAAGTTCATAATCACTATTAGAGAATTAACAAACAAAATATTACATTGTACTACAAATAATATGATCTAAATCTCATCAAATAAAAAAAAAGTAAAGTATATTTTGTAGAAGGCTATTTCATTTGTAAAATGGGATTAAGAGGTGGCAACAGCCATAATTGTGGATAGCGTGGGTTAGATAAGATCAAAATATTACAGGATTTTTAAAAACATATCAAACATTAAAAATAGATAAAATATGAAAAAAAAAAATAATTACAAATGAAACACATCAGCAACGCAGCAAAGCCGTAAACTGTTCGTGTATGGAAAGTATAGCAAAATAAATTCTGAAGTTCATAAATAAATGTCTCAACATTAAAACATGATTAATTTCAAATACATCAGGCAAGCTTGAAAGCAAAAATCATGAGAAATGCATAAGAGTGTGAAATGAAATTATTTTACCAATGTAACATATATACTTGCCTTCCCAGACTTCTGATCAGGAATTTTGAAACTGAATGCGGTCTTCGCCCCAGATATAAGCTCATTCACTGTAACTGTAGTTGATACCTAACAACAGTTATTTTGGGTATAAGTTGACAAGAGAACCATGACTAAATGGTAAAATGCACGTGGAAGTAAAGCTGTCAAAAAAGCTCGTTGTTCGTGAACAGCTCGTGTTCAGCTCGTGTTCAGCTCGTTCTTTAAGTAAACGAGCCGAACACGAACAAGTTTTTAAAGCTCGAATTATAAACGAGCCGAACACGAACATCTCTTCGTTTGCTCGTGTTTGGCTCGTTTTAGCTCGAAATAAAAAAAAAAAGTATATAATTGTTTATATAATAATATATTATATTATTTATATCAAAGTTTAAATCATAATAGCTCATGTGATAATGTGGTTAGTGCTTTTTATATATATTTGGTCCAGGTTCGAATCACACTTTATGTATATTTTTTTAATTTAATTTTAACGAGCCAATTTCGAGTCAAGCACGAGCCGAACACGAACACAAATATTTAAATCGAGTAGAACACAATCACACTGTTCACGAGCCAATTTCAAACACGAGCTATTTTGAACAAGCCGAACACGAGTTAAGCCCAAGCTCGCTCAAGCTCGGCTCGTTTACAACCCTATGTGGAAGTAAAGCTTAACATACTATAAGAATGGCACATTTACATGCATACCAACCAATTCCTATGTATTTACATATCTAACACCTAAACTCTACTTTTTAAATTTATACCACCCAAATCTTTCATATGACATTACAAAAACTACTATTTCAATTTTGAAGAAGTTAAAAACACTTTTCAATTCATAGGTAAGGTGGCAATAATGTAAAAATTCAAGCTTAGGTGTAAGATATGAAAATACATAAGCATCAAGTGGTATGTATGTAAATCTTCCAAAAAGAATTCATAATACGTCAAGAACGAAAGGATTGAAAACATAAACAACAAAGAAAATGCTAAGATTGCAGTAACTAATCCACTTACGTTGGAATTGGTATCCACCTTCACATCGACAGTCGTTTTACCATTTTTGTAATTTGTACTGATATCACCAACAAATACTTCATCCAACTTTACACCAGTTGCAGTTATGCCCTGAGATATGTGGGAAGATATTTTAGCAGCTACCAGTTTGAAAACATCATATTGCTGTAATTTACAAGGATGCAAAATATCGGAGAAAAAGAAGTAGAGGCCGACTAGGATATGTTGTTCCAACCAATGCATTTCAATAAAATCAGTGGGACAAATGGCACCTTCAGTTTAATACTCAACAAAGAACAAGCATAAATTAATTTTACTTTTCACATTTACACCACCAAAATATTTCATATCACATCAAAAATACCACTATTTAACTTTTAAAAATTCATAGGTAAGGTGGCATATATATAAAAATTGAAGTTTAGGTTTTAGAAATGTAAAAGCATAAGAATTGAGCGGTATGCAAGTAAATCTTCCTAAAAAAATTGCATTTCTTTAAATATCATTGCTTTGTTTGTAATTGTATCATCGTATATGCATGAAAAAAAAAAGTTCAAACTCATTCACATTGAAAATAGGTACGAAAAAAAAAATCACTAGTAAAGATGGATAAATCTCCAAATCCTCAGATGGATGACTAGCCTACATAATAAGAGTCGCAAATCCACCCATTTCATGATTTATAACAGAATGCGAGTAAACCAACATGATGAACATTTATCTTGACTGCCATAAAAATTCAGGTAATAATTTTATTCCTCAAAAATGGTTAAGAATTTAAAATAATAATAATAGTAATAGATAAATAAATAAACTAGCACGGGAATTCATACAATCCATTTGGCATAAACAGGCTCTTTTGTTAATTTTCCAGGCAATCTGCTCAATTTTAAAGAAGCTAGATCTCTCTCAAAATATAAAACCAAATATCCCTTGAACTAAAATGTTTGTTTATTCCTTGCATTCATAATTCATATTTCATAATTCATATTTCATAATTCACCATATTAAAATGGGTTTCAAACACGAGCAGCTCAGTGGTTTAAGGGATAGAAAAAATTGATAGAAATAGCAGAATACTCAAACCATAGAGATCTTCCACTTTAGATAAATACAGGAATCACCATCAAAATCATCAGAATTAGCATGAAGCTCCACAGGTTTGTCAGATTGTCAAGAGTTTGAAGAGAAGGTAGACACGTCATTAGTGAAAGGAAGGGAGGATACAAAACAAAAATCTTATCATGGTTCAAATAAAATGTTTCAACTAGTAATAAAGGCTTCAACCATTGAAGTAGAAGATGATAGAAAAGCAGAAATATTTACAGCACAATGTGATTCATTTGAAAATTATAATGGAGTGCTGTAAAGATTTTCACTTCTTTAAGCATTGAAAAAGAAAACTGTTCATCAACTTATTGCTAATTAATAAAATTGTTTCATCTGTAAAATAAATACCTAAAATAAGGCTAAACGATACAGTTCGAAATGCTTCTCATGACTTTCTTTCATAAAATAAGATTATAAAACAAACCTAATCAAGTAAATGAATCAACATAACTTCTTCAGAATAGAGAAAGACAAGTAGAATAAAATAGAACTGAATTAGCTGAATTTTCATCCTTGAAAGTATCTTAGGTTAGTAAATAAATTTTATCAAAACACGGTAACGAATTTTATTAGCATGAGTTTCATATTTAGGCTTTGACTATCAAATGATTAAAAAATAAATAAATATAAGTGAATATTTAAGTGAATGCCAATACAAGCATTTCATCTGCTTCTGCTAAATTAAATGCAAGAAGAAAAAACATTGAATTGTCAAAATATTGATTAAGAATGTAAAATATAAAAATAAATATTCACCATAAAAGTTTCTAAAATCCAGTAACTCCGTGAAACAATTTTTGCATCCAAAATAAAAAACTCAAACTCAACCAAATCAGGAGATTTCAAACCTTAAACTGTCAAACTAGTGCTTTAAACACATATTTTAATAGCATCAAAAAAGGATTACAAAAAATAAATAATAAAAATAGGTATTTTATTTTAAAATTACAAATGTTGTCCGCATGGAACTTACACAACACACTCATACAATGAAAAACTAGTTATGCAGCCATAATAACTAGTCAACAGCAGCTAGTTAGAATAAATTATTGCCAGTATAAAATATAAATCAAAATATACTTAACCTTAAAAATAAGTTGCAGTTTAGAATATTACCAATCCGGCGGTACTTATTGTTGCCAATGAGAACTTGTGATTAAAGTTATAATCCTTCGTCAAAAGATCTGCAAGGAGAAATAGACAATGTTTCAAAATGTGAATTATTGTGATTAACATAAATTAATTTTATCTCAATTGAATAGGAATAATATAAGAAAAAATACTAAAATCCCGAAGCAATATTTCAGTTTGAGTGAAGAGACTTTCATATATAGGCTATAAAATTTCTAGCAATCAAGAATAGCTTCCCAAAATCTGGACTTTAAAATCTATCGTATTTTAGGACTTGGATAAATCATAATGCATTGAGTGTTTAGACTGAACATGTATCAAGAACAATTATCAATAAAATATATAGTAAATTCCATGACATGTAGGATTAGGAGACAAACTAACAAATCAAGGTAAAAAATATAACAGACGTAGTAGTAACTTTATAAAGGTAGATTGGAACAATAAATATTAAAGCAAAAAATAACAATTGAAGCCCTAGAGCCTAAATTCAATGATGTGAAAGCCATGTTACGAGCCACATTTTCAAATAAAATGTAAAATATAATAAATTTAAAATAAGCCAAAGCTAAAGCATATTTTTCATAGATCAAATAAAAACTTGATTCAAACCAAAATGCTAAATCATTCACATGAAGATCATATGAAACAAATGGAAATTGTCAAATGCACACAAAAAGTTATTTATTAATTTAGTTATGCTCATTATCTTGTTTCGTAAAATGCTCATTTTGAATAAATTATAGCACGCACACCCACGCACACACACAACCATACAAAATAGATGATATGATTAACAATAATTGGATATTGTCCTGCATGATGAAAGAAGGAAATAAATCCCAAAATAGTGTGCCAACTGTGTGTGGCGACTTTATTCCAAAAGTACAGTCCTCAACCAAACAAAATTGATCCAAAACAATCTCATATGTCCAAATTATGATACAAGAATTAAATTTGTCCATGATGTATCATTTCAGATCAATTTTTTCTAGTCAAGGGAATAAATTGGATAAATGAGATGCTCTTGGACTAAATTTATCATGTACAAATAGCCGGGAGATAATTTTGGAGTTTAGCCAAAAAGAATTAAGCATCTTGGATCAATTATAAAAAAGAACAGGGAAACATATGGTATATACCTTCTAGAGTTAAGAATAGGGCTTAGAGATGGTAAAGAAAATGCTTAAAGATAAATTTTATAAAACAATAATTAAATTGTTGAAGATATAAATTATAGAGTAATTATACTAGAATAAAAATTAGAGTGACACATATTAAAGTTAAAATGTCTGAAATAAATTTAGAAGGTTTGGGCATGTGCAACAAATAGAAATAAATAACCTCATTAGAAGTGATAAATTTAGTGCAGAAGGTTAGGAAAGATAAAAGGTGAACCGAATATTAAAAAAAAAAGTTGTTTTAAATTATTTGTGAAAAATAAGTGTGATATCTCTAACAACTATCGATGAAAACAAATAAATAAAAAGGACTCATAAAGTCAACTACACATAGTTTGGATAAGGATAATGGTGATTATGATGATTGAGCAAAGACAAAGATACTAGAAAGAAAAAGGTGTTAACCTATTTGAATGAATCATCTTGAACAGCATCATACATTAGGGTTTTTTCTCGTTCACTTTAGCATCTAAGGCTATTAAGATGCAAAAATGTTATTAAATATGATGCTAAAGTGAGCAAGAAAAAACCCTAATGTATGATGTCGTTCAAGATGATTCATTCAAATAGGTTAACACATTTTTCTTTCTAATATCTCTGTCTGTGCTCGATCACCATATATATATATATATATAACACATCATATCTTAAAAGTCAATGAAGGAAAAGGGTGTGCATCCAAATACACAAATATGAACTTATTACAACAGTCATACACAAAATTCAAAAAATTGTTTGAGTATCACTCAAAGCTCCTCGAATTGAAGCACATAAAAAAAGAATCAAGGCTTACACCTCATTTCCACTAGTAAGGCTTATGTTTTTTTTTGGTTGAGACATAGGCCTCAAGGCATTATGCTTCAAGGGGGTTGAGGCAACACCGCAATGAAGTTAGATAAAAGAATTATTATATTATATTATATTATATTATATTATATTATATTATATCATATTACATCATAATTATATACCTAATATAAACCTACTACAGCAGCTAAATATTATGATTGTGAAGAATATAATCAAAGTTGAGAGAATGAGTGATCTTCTTTGTGTGAGTACAAGAGACGAAAGAGGAAAATCAAGAGCATTTGTTTAGGCAAAAAGGCAAGAGATCTTCGAGAGTTTTACGCTTTATTCTTCATTTTATGAGCTTTTCATTTTTCCATTTTGATGCTTACGCTAGCTTCACCAAGGCAAAATGCCTTAGCTAATAATTTCATCTTTTAAATCTTTTTCGAATTCAATTGAAAGAAAAACATTTATAAAAATCGAGGATGTAATATGCTCTAAAAGCAAGAGGTAATATTCAAATATATATATATATAAACTATTAGTAATGGCATACGATATAAATATAATTGGAACAAGAATATGGCATACTTGCTTTCATATATTATACAAACCTAACAGCATAATCCATAAGTTGGAAATTGATTATACGATAGATCATTGATATATAAAAAAAATGCTAAAGGGGATCGTAGATGACGAAGAGATCAAGGACAACTATTAGATGGTTGATAGGATCATAAATAATGGAACGTCAAAAATGATTTCTATGATTTAAATACAGACATAAATGTACAGTGAAAAATTGCTAAATGTTGTTAAGTGAATAATCAAACTAGTGGAGGTCTAAAGAAACAAATAGAGATAATGTGAAGCAAACAAGCTTTTGTTGACGGCCACTAATGGCTAGTAGCTAGGAATATAACAATGGAATTGACTAAGAACTTAACTTAATCATTAAAAAAAACCATATAAATGATATTAGCATGGTTCAAAAACATGTGCATCTCAATTATACAAAGATTATAATGATCCTATCCTTTGCAGCATTTTTTCTTCAGCAAAGAGATGGAGGGTGCTCGATTTCACATATCTAAAAAAATTTACACAAGCATCTTTAGTTTTTGTGAATTTCAAGCAAGGACAAAAACCTATATGTGTGCTACCTATATTATTATTAACCTTCAAATAGAGCATCCATAAGGGGGCTCGAATCAAATAATCAAGTATTTAAAATCATATATACAGTGATTCTCATTTCAATT
This sequence comes from Phalaenopsis aphrodite, assembly GCA_003013225.1. Taxonomy (NCBI): domain Eukaryota; kingdom Viridiplantae; phylum Streptophyta; class Magnoliopsida; order Asparagales; family Orchidaceae; genus Phalaenopsis; species Phalaenopsis aphrodite. The sequence goes on along the minus strand of NEWO01000024.1, from coordinate 2,104,196 downwards.
TCGAATATTTAAATCTTTTATTTTGCAGCACAAAAACAGCTCAATGTTCCAGAAAATAAAATTTGAACTTCACATTTCATTCTAAAACACCAAAAAAAATGAACCATCTATGGTAAAATTACTCCAAATGTAAAACAATGCAACTCATCGTATTAAGAGTTCACGACTCCTCATTAAAAGTAATTGGAATTTACATACATAGCACACAATTCTTTATGTATTTACATATCTCACATATAAAATTCATATTTCCACACAGAGCACTCAAATCTTTAATATGACATCAAAAATAGCAATGTTACCTTTTTTCTTAAAATAAAATAGACCTTTTCATGCATATGTTTAAAGCGCCTAAGTGCTATGTATGTAAATTGGAAAGTTTAGGTGTGCGATATGTAAATACATAGCAATTGTGTACTACGTATGTAAATTTCCCTAATAATTGAATGCACACATGTACGATGAATTTACATGTGATATGCCTATTTTGATTTAGAAAGCACCAGAAATGGTTCACTAAATCCAATTACATCTACTTAAGGATCGGCTGATAACCACAACAAAAGATCTAACAAATATGAGAACCTGCCTCTTGCTTTTTTCCCAATATCAGAGAATGGAGCTGGAGCACTGCCCATCTCTACATAAAATAAGAATAGCTTCCTGGCTGCAAAAACCAAGCATGATATTAGGAAAAATACCTCTACAGTTATACAAGATCAACAGAAGCTGTTGAAGGCGATTACAAATAATAACATTTGAAACAAAAATGTTAAGTAAAAACATTCACAGATTATACATTTCAGAATCTTAGCTATGCTTTAAAAAGCCAGGGCAGATTGTCCTCAGTTCCACAAATTCAAGTTTACACACAAACAAAAAGCAGCAGCCACTACAATACAGACAGAGGATTCAATTCTATAGATAATCAAATAGCTCAAAACCATCTTCTAACTTCTCATTTAACGAACAACTTTCAGGAATATATGCCGAAGAACTACAGCAAACCATGAGCGTTGATCAATGCCTGAAGTCAGCACATAAGAAAAACCGATAACCAGATTGAAATGTTTCGATAAAACAAGAATCAAATCAGCTTATAACAAATTCGACACAAACAAATTGACTCAACTCCGTTACTAAACGAATCCAGGAATAAAGAAACGGTTTGAAATTTGAATTGTTAACGGACTCGCCCCACGAAATTCTAATAAGAAAGAGAGAGAGAGAGAGAGAGAGCGCGCGTACGTTGGCCAGTAGAGGAGGCTCGGGTAGGAGCGACGTCCCGAGCCGGCCGCAAAAACCCTAGCTTGCGGCAGCACGAGGGTTTTTCATTTCTGCGGCGCGGAGGAGAGCAAGGCGTTTTATTTTCCTCGTGTTCTTTGTTGTATTTAAAACACAGGCTTGTGGATCATCTACGAATATGGGCCGGGTATTTGGCAGAGGCCTTTTTCCATACATACCACCCATTTTTCATCTATTTACATATTTATCATTTAAATTTTATCTTTTAAATTAATAACAACCAAAACTTTCATATCACACCAAAAATACTTTTAACTTAGAAATTCATGTTTTGGTTCTTATAATCCACCAAATAGTAAGTTAGGTTTTGAGAATAACATGATCCAAAATTTGTGATCAAATTATACAATTAAACAAAAAAAAATGTAAAAAATAAAATAAAATAAAAGGTTACAATTAATTTTATTTATTTTTTTACAAAATCATGTTCAATATCAGACAATATTACATCAAGACTCCTAACGCACTTTGCATTCAGAGCTCAATGGTAGGACTCCACGTGTCAAGTGGGTCTCACCACAATACACTAAGATTGACCAATATTAAAAACGATAGAATCATTTGACACGTGACGCCCCACCATTGGACTCCAAATGTATTCGGAGTCCTGATGTAATTATTTTTTTTGTTCAACACATTGATTGTAGATATCGCAATAAATACGAAAGTATCGATTAAATTATTGTCCACCGAGGAGGCCATTATATGCCAAAAATCAACAAAGCCTAATAATTTGGTTTACATGGATAAATGAATGTACGAACTAAGCAAAATTGTAACATGACTTTAGGTCAACTTTATAATAAATATTCTACTAAAATATGAATTTTAGCACTTACATTTAAGTTTAAGCATCTATTTTTCTTTTTATGCAATTCACACGATAAAACTTTAAAATTGCATAGCACACATTTTTGATATATTTAGATATCTCACACCTAAAATTTCATTATTACACATGTAGCCATCAAATCTTTAATATCACACCAAAGGGTTATACATATAAATATGAAAGTTTAGGTACGAGATATATCAAATGCATAAGAATTATGTGTTAGGCATGTAGACTTTCCTATTAAAAGTAATTGCACATGCATCCAAAATTTTACTTATTTTTATTTTGACCTCATAGCTAACTCGTATATAGTTGACTTATTGGAGGGTAATATTGTAATATGAGGATTATAATGTAGTAATTATGAAGAGAAGAGAGAATATTTTTGTTTATATAGAGGAACATTTAAATAAGGAGAACTTCAATCCCATATTCCTGACATCATCAAATTGGTCAGCAGACAATTAGAAATCCATCAACTCAAAATGTTATCACAAAGTAGAGCCAAACTATAGAATAAAAAAGAGGAAAAAAGATGATACAAACAATTACATCAAAGCAACTATCCAGAAACCGATGCTCGGTAAACAGTTTAGAACCAATAATAGAAGTTCTACAAGGAAACAGCAACTATCCATTACACCTAGCTGCTGCTGCTGCCTGGCTATACATGAGGAAAAAATAATTGAGATACAGATGACAAGAAGGGCAGGAAACTACTGATTATGGTGTTCATGTTTCACTCGAGCTTTTAAAATTCCGGGAATGGGAGGCGAAGCGGGCAATTTACTCCTCGGGCTCGGCCATTGGAGCAGAGGTGGCTGCTGAGTTTGATGTACGCCCTGGTTGCTCGAGCACTCGCCGCCGTTCAAGGTGGGTTCGTGTATGTTGCCGCCGCCGCCGCCGTCCTGCTGTTCTCGTTCGCAGAATCTCATTGCCTTCAGCACATAAGTGTCGTCGTGCAGTTCAAAGGGTGTGCTGTATGATTAAGTTATAGATGACACGAGAAATCTGATTAGAACAGGGTAAAAAAAATGAACCAAAGTGCTGTATGTAAATAAGAAAGTTTAGGTGTGAGATATGTAAATACAGAAGAGAATTGTTTGCTCAAATGGCTTCAAGTAGAATGTTTTTCAGAAACAAAAAAAGTAATGTTTTTCAGAAACAAAAAAAGACATTAGTGATGGATGTGATCTCAACGTAGTAAGTAATTCAGATCGATGGAAAGTAGCTTGTTGTTAATGAATTGAAGAAGTCTTAAACAAGGACTCAAAATGACACAGGGTTCGCGGACACGGGGCTCCATGGGTAACTGAAGCGAACGGCTCAGCAGGGAGTCAGCCGCCCAAGCTATGAAGCGGGACTCAGCCCTCCCATTCCCCCTTCCCCCGTCCTTTTCTGACTACTACCTATTCTATTGTCTTTTTTTTTTTTTTAATTTCATTCTTATTCTCCTCCTTACCTATTCTACCTACTAATCCCCATTATGTGTGTGAGTGTGTTGTTTGCTTTAGGGGAGTTCTTTATTGTTTCTAAGTTCAGAATTCTGCCTCCTCAGGCGTCTACATTTTCTGAGGGCTGTAACCAACGATAATAAAGTGCTTCAGCTATGACTCATCCGAGTTGGTAACTATCTCCGTTGTTCCTTTGCCTTCCTGCTGTCACCGATTACCTCCTGGGTCGTTACCTACTGCCAGCCCCCTTGGTCGCCACCACTCCGGCCCCATCCTGCACCTCAACATTGCTGCTTCCTTCTGGGCATCTGGGCAGCTTCCACCATTGCTGCTTCCTCCGGGCCCCTTCCGGCAGCTCGCCAGCCACTTCCAGCGCCAATTCTGCTGCAACCAACCACCTCCAGCGCCTCCCAGTTGTCGCCGGCTCCTTTGTGCACTTCCCAGCAAGCCGCGACACGCCTCGAGTAACCTCCAGCACCCACCAGCAGCCCACGAGCACCTACAACTTCAATCTGGGCACCTTCCGGCAGCCACCCGCACTTACTGCCCCTCCAAAGTCGCAGCCCCAGCTGCCCTGCTCCTTCTAACAGCACTCACACGTGCTGCTCCATCCGCTTACAACCACGGGTCGCACCCACCTCACAGCCGATATCCTCAGATATTCTTCTTAAGCCATAGTCGGATCTTGCTAGTCTTGTTTTCATTGATTGTTACAGTTTTGATTGTACCACTAGTTGTGTGTTCAATAATATTTGTCTCCATCATTGTGGGATCAGTTAACTCCGTTATCATTTGGTATCAGAGCTAGACTAACCCTAACATTATCGTAAAATTCCCTAGAGTCTGTCGTTTTCTTTTTTTTCTTTTTTTTTGTTTCCCTTTCTTTCTTCTTTGTTCTTTTCTTTTTCATTTCTTTTTTCGTTTTTTTTCCTCCATAGAACCCAAACCTTCAACCATGCTCCCGAGAAGATACCTACTGGACCCCACCTGAGAAGAAATACAACAGGAGATCCACCGTCTGCAACAAAGATTATAGCAAAGATGGATAATGGGAACCAAGTAGAGAATACCCTCGACCGCGATCTTGAGTCAAAGAGGAGACAGATGAAGATTTTAATATGTTCTACAGAGAAGACATCATCTACGAAGAATACCGACTATTTAGCTTCAAAATTCAATATCAGAAGAGGTCGAGACAAGAGCCCGCATATAGAAGACACAGAGACTTTGACATCAAAGTGGATCTGGCAGAGTTTGAGAAAAACATGGATCCGGATGACTATGTAGACCGGCTACATTCGAAGGAGCGAATCTTCAAATATAAAGCATGCCAGAGAATAAAGGGGTAAAATTGACAACCATCAAGTTGAAAAAAAGCATCTCCCTGTGGTGAGAGGACTTGCAAAGGTAGAGGAAAAGAAGAGGTTGTCATATAATTTCCAAGTGGGAGAAGATGAGGAAAGAACTACAAAATAAATAGCTACCACCTCATTGTCACCAAGCCATGTTTCTGAGGCTTCATCACTTGTAGCAATGAGATCTTTTAGTGGAGGAATTCACAACGCATTTCGATCAGTGGAGGCTATAGCTACAGCGAACTGAGAAATGACAGGCAGGATCAAAGTGGGAAGAAACGGGAGAAAAGTTGCACTTCTAATACAATACCAACCAGGAAGGCTAAGACACATAACCTCCAACTATCTCACAAGCCGAGTAATCACATTCACAGATTAGAGTGCCATCAATGGGGTGGACGAGGAATCAGAGGATAGCTTGAGGAGATCAGCTCCAGAGGGGGGGGGACCTGGGAGAATTGCTATTTGTACGGAGGATTTTGCAAGTCAAAGCCGCAGCGGGATCAATTCTGATTGAGACAACATCATTTGAACTAAGTGCAAAGGGCAAGGTTTACAATTTAATCACCAACAGTGGGAGTTATGAAACTCTAGTATCCACACTGATGGTTAAGAAATTAAGATTGACGGCACATAAACATCCTCAGTCATATTCCCTAACCTGATTGAAGAAAGGAAACAAGATATACGTGGATCTGTGCCTAGTATAATTCTCGATTGGGAGTCTGCTACAAGAGTAAGTATATGCGATGTGGTTCCAATGGATGCATGCCACAGTCTGTTGGGTAGGTATTGGTAGTTCGACCGCAAGACTCATCACGTAAACTTCAAAAACATTTATTCATTTAAGAATAATGAAAAACGTGTTGTATTATTATCTGTTAAGGATGCAAGTGGCGGGGGCGATACAGAGGCATTGTTAATTCCATGGGCCACCTTCCTGCATTCAATTCGAGATGCCCCAGCGGCGCTGGCATTAGTCCTCCTAGAAGAAGCTAAAGAGGAGAGTGAGTTACTAGCGCTACTACAGCCATTGCTACAAGATTTCTAGGATGTGATGACCGACAACCTTCGACCGGGATTACCACTGCTTAGAGACATTCAACACGCCATAGATCTCATACCAGGATTATAATTGTCAAATTGACGAGCCTACAGATAGTGACCTACAGAGTACAAGGAATTACAGCGACAGGTGTGGGATTTCATCGTAAGGGGGCTAACCAATTCGTGTGTTGCTCCTATCTTAATGGTACTCAAGAAGGAAGAGTTATGGCGGATGTGCATTGACAGAAGGGCCATCAACAAAATTACCATCAAGTACTGGTTTCTCATATCACGCCCGGATGGTCTCTTGGACTCTTTACATGGAGCCACCCTTTTCTACAAGATAGAATTACACAGCGGGTAACATCAGATACAGATGAAACAGGGAAACAAGTGGAAGACCACTTTTAAGACACGAGATGGTCTATACGAGTGGACATTTATGCCCTTCGGTTTGTCAAATGCACTCAACACTTGTATGAGGTTGATGAATCGGGTATTCAAAAGCTACATTAGGAAATTTGTGGTGGTGTACTTTGAAAGGAGAAACACTTACAACATCTGTGGGTGGTATTCAAGGTATTGTGAGCAAAGCAACTCTATGTCGATCCAAAGAAGTGTCGCTTCATGACAGACCAGCTTTGCATTATGAGTTATATTGTGTATAGTGCAGACATTCAGATGAATCCTACAAAGATTCATGTCACTGTCAGCTGGACCGCACCGCAATCATTCACCGAGATGAGGCTGTTTCTGGGGCTAAACTCATACAGAAGATTCATCAGAAACTTCAGCACTCTCACAGCCTCTAATAGAGCTTTTAAAAGAAAAGGAGTTCATTTGGATAGCTGCAGCTCCGACCAACTTCGACACATTGAAGGAGAATGTGACTCAAGCACCAGTTCTAACACTATCAAATTTCAACTAGTTGTCTAAGGTAAAGTGTGATGCATCTGGCGTGGGGTTAGGAGAAGTACTGAGTCAAGCAAGCCACCCCATTGCCTTTTTTTAGTTAAAAGCTGAATGACCCCTAGAGGAAAAACTCGACCTATGACAACGAGTTTTATGTCATTGTTGTAGCACTTGAGCACTGAAACCATTACTTGATGACAAGCGAGTTCAAATTGTTCATTGATCACGAAGACTTGAAATTCTAAAAAAATCAAAGCAAACTGAAGGGCTATTACGCCACTTGGGTGGAATTCTTAGCATCATTCTAGCTCGTGCTTAAGCATAAGGTCAGAAGCCAGAACAGAGTAATAGATGCACTAAGTCGCCGTCACCTGTTGATCACGTCGATGCAAACTCGATTTGTGAGCTTCGAGATTGTAAAGAGCTTATATGAAACAGATGGAGACTTTAAGGAGATCTAGGAGCAATATCAGAAGAAGCATGCTAAGCAGTACTACAGAGTCGATGGGTACTTGTTCTATCCGAGTAAGTTGTGTATTCCTAGATGCTAATTGAAAGAGGCAATTATTCAAAGAGCCACAATGGAGGACTAGCTGGACATTTTGGCAGGGATAAAAATCTTGCAGTGGTGAGAGAACACTTCTTTTGGCCCTGGTTAACTAAGGATGTAGAGTGGCACGTCAGGCAATGCAAGATTTGTCATATGGCAAAATCTAGGGGGCAGAATGCCAGGTTGAACATCCCCTAACCAATACCATAAATACCATGGGTGGATGTTAGCATGAACTTCGCGGTGAGACTTCCAAGGACACAGTGGAATAAGAATTCAATCATGGTCATCTTGGATCAATTCTCAAAGATAGCACATTTCATATCATGTCTCGCATATCGCCGAATTTTATTTTAGAGATAGGATACCCAAGTCCATCATCACGTCATGCAAGAATGTCAAGTCTCTGAGTCACTTGTGGAGGACTGTGGGAAAAATTAAAAAATTAAATTTTAATTCGGCTCAACAACGCACCTTCAAACCGACGATCAAATGGAGGTAGTAAACAAGAGCCTTGAGAATCTTCTGAGATGCTTCATGGCAAAAACCATTAAGCAATGGGATCAAATTCCATCTCAAGCCTAGTTTGCACACAACCGATCCGTGAGTCAGACTACGGGTCAAACTCGATTTGAGATTGTGTACAGGCGCAATAAGCCCGCACCTCTTCAGTTGGTACCACTCCTGCCGATATCACAGATTATTTTAAGGAATAGGTCCACGAGATTTAGAAGCTCTACAAGGAGGTCGGAAAAGAGATCACTAAGCAGAACCGTAAATATCAGGCACGTGCAAATAAAACCAGGAAGATGGCGACATTTCAGGTAAGAGACCTCGTGTGGATTCCACTAAAGAAGAAGAGATTTCTAGTAGGAGCATTCACGAAACTCAAGCCTAGAGCAGATGGGCATTTCAAGATATTTTGGAAGTTGAATAGCAAAGCTTATCAAATCGACCTACCAGGAGATTATAATGTTTCTGTCACGTTCAATGTCACAGACCTAACTCCGTGTTATGAGGATCCAAATGCTTTGACAAATGAAGTCGAAGCTCCCCCAACCCCGAAAGTCTGACACGCAACTCTCGCACATGAGGCTCCATGGGTGGTTGAACTGAACCGTACAACAGGGAGGCTAGAACGATCGCCCAAGCTATGGATTGGGACTGACCACCCCCCTTCCCCCATCCTTCAATGATTCCAACCTATTCTATTTCCCATCCTTTCATATTTCTTTCCTATTCTTCTCATTGCCCGTTCCAACTACTAATCCACATTTACATATATGTATGTATGTATGTATGTATATATGTATATGTATGTCTGTATGTGTGTATATACACACACACACACACACACACATACATACATATATATACATATGAAGAGAGAGAGAGAGTTCTCCGGGCATCTACTTGTCAGTTGTAAGTCATCTCTGGTCTGGAGTTCAATTCCCCCCGAGTGTAGGGCTTAGTACTCAAATTCTTTAGCGCAAGAGAGCCTCTGGCCATTCCTTTCATATATATATATATATATATATATATATATATATATATATATATATATATATATATGTCTGTGTGTGTGGGCGCGCGCACATTTACTTAGGTTAAGTTTTTTATTGTTTTTGAGTTCGGAATTCCGAGCATTTTCCACTTCTGTAGGTCGTATCTGATGAAGTGAAGGCGCTCTGACTGTAAATCGTCAGAGGTGGTGACGATCTCCACTGTTCCTTTGCCTTCGTACTGCCACCGGTTACCTCCAACATGATTACCTGTTGCTAGCCCCCATCCACAGGTGGCCACCACTCCGGTTACATTCGCACCTCAGCCTCCAGCTGCTATTAGGAGTGTAAACGAACCGAACACAAACGAACAGAGTTTGTGTTCGTGTTCGGTTCGTTTGAAATTTAGTTTGTTTGAAATAAGCTCGTGTTTAAAACTATTCGTGAAGTCACTGTTCGTGTTCGTTTCTTAACGAACGAGCCGAACACGAGTTGTTCGCGAACGACGTGCCAGTTTGACATCCCTAATATTTATATATATATATATAATATATTAGATTAATTATATAACTCATATTATATAAATATATAATATCTATATTAGTATATTACTAATATAATATATTAATATATTATTATTATTAATTTATTATATATTATAATTTATAAAATTTAATTTTTTAAAATATCATAAATTTTTTATATATAATTATTTTAATTTTTTTATATTTCGAACAATAACGATTCGAACACGAACGAACGCATCATTGTTCGTGTTTGGTTCCTTTAACTAACCGAACGAAAAAAATTTGTTCACATTCGTCTCGTTTATTTATCGAACAAATTGAACACAAACTCATTGACGAATCGAACACGAACTGTTCGCGAACAACGAGCTTTTTTTACAGCCCTAGCTGTTATTCTTCTTACAGCATGTCCCCAGCCAGGCAACTAACAACACTGTTGCTCCCTTAGGCTCCCATTCAACAACCCGCTAGCCACTTCCAACACTAGTTCTGTTGTCGCCAACCACCTCCAGCATCTCCCAATTGCCATCGACTTCTTCCTGCACTTCCCAGCACGTCTTTGACCTTTCTTGGACCCTCCAACAGGTCGTTAGTCACCTCCAACACCCTCTAGCAACCGTCAGCACCTGCAGCTCCACTATGAATACCTTCCAGTTGCCACTCGCACTTGTTGCCCCTCCAACGTCGCAGCTCTTGCTTCCTTGCATCTTCTCACAAACACTCGCACCTATTGTTCCCTCTGCTTATAGCCACCGACCGCACACACCTCACCGTTGGCATCCACAAATATTCTTCTTAGGCCATAGCCTTGTTTTCATTGATTGTTAGTCTTCATTGTACCTCTAATTGTTTGCTTAATATTATTTGCTTCCGACATTGTGGATTGAGTTAACCCCAGTATCAGAGAGAAATGAATCGAAAACTTCGTCACAAGGAGGATGTTCAACGTCGTACTTAAATTCCTATAATTGGGTATAAGCATAAAAAATAGAGAGCAATTTTTTTTTATTAATGATAAAAAAATAATACCAAAATAAATAAAAAAATACTTAATTTAAAAGGTTTTGGGCTTTAAATCTTATGCCATCAAAATTATCCAAGCATTCACCTTTCATATGTTATATAATTTGGTTTACTATAAAAATTTAAGTTTAATAATCGTCTGTCATAGGGGTTGGCGTGCTAAACTGGCCAACCGGATCATCAAGGACTCGATCTAGCCTCCTATTGGACCGCTCAACATTTCAAGGGGGCTAGAACTACCACCCCCTTTCCCCCAATCCTTATATTATTCATTTTGCTCTATATAGGGTTGATTTAGTGTTTTAGGGTTCAAATTTGTGTTTTCTGATTTCAAAGTCCTGTCACCAATGCATCTTCCCTTGTTAGGGTTGTATCCAAGGACAGATGATGCTCCGGCTATATCTTGCTCTGAAGTGGTGACTCCCTCTCCCTAATCCTTCACACAACCCCCTCCCATGCTCAATTTTAGTCATCGTATTCTCGCACCCTTCTTCATATGTCACCTCAAACACCACATGCACCTTCCTTGCTTGTCATATGTCCTACCCTAACATCCTGCCAAGCCGCTCCAAGCCTGTCGTCCCCTTAAGTCCCTGCACCTGCACTTATTGTCGTGAACCCTTCCTGCTAGCCCACCAGCTCCTGCCAACTACTATCACACCCCCACTTGCTAAGATACTGCCTTTGAGCTACCTTCCTAGTTGTTGCATCATCCCTACCCCACACTTACTGCTGACATAGCCTCTCTAACCCTACCCACAGCTGTTGTCCAGCCGAGTTCATCACATTCTCCCTCGCCTTAGAGTTTGTTTATAGTTCTCATTTTATTTCTTGTTTTATGAACTCTTATTGTGTTTCTTTTTTATATCCAACAATAATAATCATATTTGCTTATTTTCGGGTTACTCTGATATCATTTGGTGTCAAAGCTAGTATAACCTTACTGCTATCCTTAAATTTCCTAGCATCTGCCTTACCCCTTCCACAAAATATTGCTCTTTTATATCCTCAAACACACCTTCCAAGTCAAAATCTTAATCATGTCACTACAGAGATACATGATTAAACCTACCCAAGAAGAGTTCATAGGGAGGTCCATCAGCATCAACAGAGGCATGTGAAAATTGATGATGGAACTCGGGAAGAGATTACCCTCGATCGTGATCTGGAGAGTCGAAGGAGAGATAGGGACAAGGATTTGAATCCATTCCATAAAAAAAACATTAGTGATGAGAAATACCGACAACGCAACTTCAAAAAATAATTTCAGAAGAGGCCGAGAGAGCATCTTGCACATGGAGGACACGGGAATTTTGGGATCAAAATGGAACTACCAAAGCTTGATGGAGGTATGCATCCAGATGAGTTTATTGACTAGCTCCAATCTGTTGAGCTATTCTTCGAATATAAAAAGGTGTCAAAAGATAAGCGGGTGAAATTAGCAACCATCAACTTGAAAAAGAGCATCTCTTTATGGTGTGAAAATTTATAGAGATAGGAAAAAATAAAGCAGTGATAAGATTACCACCAACTAGGAAAAGATGAAGAAAGCAATACAGGGAAATACCCGCCACCTCATTACCGCCAAGACATATTTCTTAGGCTTCACCACCTGCAGTGGAGAGACCTTTCAGTAGAGAAGTTCACAGCACAATTCAACAAATTGCATATAAAGTGTGAACTTGTCGAGCCGTTAGAACACTATAGCTCGATACCTAAAGAGTCTTAAGCCCGATATTATCAATGTTGTGTAATTACATTCATACTGGTCGTTGGGAGTAGGGCTGTGAATTTAGCTCGAAGATCGTTAATCGCTCGAAAATTGATTCAAATTTGGCTCGGGTCGAGATCGGATCAAAATAAACAAGCCAAGTTATAAGCCCATTTTTTTTATCGAATTTCTTTCAAGCCAATCCCAACTCGACACAAAATCAGATAGTTAACAGCTCTGATGACGTTAGGGCTATGAATTTAGCAAATATAGCTCAAGGATCATTAATCATTTGAAAATTAATTTGAATTTTTTTGCTTAGATCAAAATCTAGTCAAAATAAACAAGACGAGCTATAAGCCAAAATTTTGGATCGAATTATTTTTTAGCTAATTTTAAGTCAACCCGGCTCGAAATCGGATCATTAACAACCCTAGCTACGGATGTTAAAAATTTAGTCTTGAAGATGGAAAGACAACAAAAACAGAGCAGACAATGATCTTCATTCAAGCAGCAGCCCTCAGCCAGGTAGTCACCTACAACTGTTGTGACCAACAAAAGTACCCCTGGAGGTGTTAGCAAGATAGGACAAGGGAGTGACAAGACAAATCAAAGTAAAAAGAAGCAAAAAAAAACACTTACAGTACAGTACCTATCAGAAGGTGTTTCAGGTGTCACAACTACAGACACGTAGCCTTCAACAATCCCACGAATCAAGTTCACATTCATAAATCAGAACATCGTCAAGGTGGAGGACAAGGTGTCTGGGAATAGTCCCAAGAAAGAACTTCAGCTCAAGTATAAAGAGGAAGAGTTGTTAGTCATACGAAAAATTCTGCAATCAGAGCCAGAGTGAGATCAATCATAGTTGACGCAGTATCTTTCGTACCAAGTGTACAGTAAATGCAAATTTTGCAGTTTGATCATTAACAGTGGAAGTTGCAAAAATGGGTGTGTTCATGCTAATTGTGAAGAAATTGGGATTGGCCATGCAGAAGCATCCCCAATCCTATACTCTCACCTGGTTGAAATAAGGAAATGAGATATGTGTGGATTATCAATGCTTGATCGAATTTTCAATTGAGGAACAGTTGTAGAAACAAGTGTTGTCTAATGTGGTTTGAATGGACGCATGACATATTCTATTTGGGAGACCTTGGCAATTCGACAACAAAACTCTGCAAGATGGCTTCAAGAATATGTACTCTTTTAAAAAGGATGGGAAACGCTTTGCGTTGTTACTCGTTAAGGATGCGAGAGATGTAGGCGACAAAAGAAGTGTTAGTCCTAAGGGCCACCTTCATGCAATCAGATCAGGATGCTCCAATGGCATCGGCATTAGTCCTACTAGAGGAAACAGAGGAAAGTGAGGTGGCAGCACCACTACAACCACTAATCTAAGGCCCCGTTTGGGGCAGCTTATTGAGAGCGGCAACATTTTGAAAACGCCGCCTCCATGTTTGTTAATTGTGTTCGCACCGGCGTTAGCCTCCCATACTACGTCTGTGTTGGTTAATTCCTTTATGTCGTTCGATGTTGTCCGAGCCCCGCATCATGCGTTAGTCATCCGCGTTGCCCTAGGAATTCCAGAGGTGCCCTCGATCTCCCTTGCCTCCTCTCTCGTTGGTTTCCTTTCTGGTTCGTTGTCCTAGAGGAGATCGAACATTCTTCCTTTCCAATTTTTTTTTCCTGATCATCAAGTATCCTTTTACCCTAGCTGCAAGCATTGGAATGTTTTCTTTACTCCGATTTTCTTTCTGAGCAGTGTTGATGCATGAAATGAAAATTTTTATTTTTTTTGGGGAAAATATGATGACATTAAGGGTTTTTAGATATTGCCCAGTTTAGATCTATGGCATGAGTTGTTTTGGGGATCTTGTGGCTTCTGGCATTTTCTCTAATTTTTGGGTTTTATGCCTGTTAAGATATGTTTCATTTTCAATGCCCCTATATTTTGGCATTTTAACTGGTTGTTGGATTTGGGTTACTAACTGCGACCTTGGAAACCTTCATTTTCACTGATCCTTTTTCTGAGATGTGTGGACATAAGAACCGTTTTTTTTTTAATTGTGTCTGAAATACGAGTCCATGAAAGTATTTACATTATAGGCCAATTGAGATATGTGGTGGCATTCGTTGTTTGATGGGAGGTAGCGGCTCTGGTTTTGGGCATCTGTTTTGTGGCATGATATTGTGACATTTTTTCTGGTTTTGGATCTGTTTGTTTGATGAGAGGTATCGGCTCCGGTTCTAAGCAAATTGATGAAGTTATATAAATGTTTAGCTGTTGTTTGTGTGGTAGGAAATTTGCAGGAATTTCTGTTATGCAGTAATTTGAAATAATCAATTGTTGATTTGGTTATACAATGAAGATTATGGCTTGGTTCATGAAAATACATTACGAAATTATTTATTTTTCTATGAAAGCATACTAGTGTGTAATTTTAATGTTTCAAATATATATCTAACTCGTCATTGAGAGGATTCTATACTTTTATCTTGTGTTTTATGCTAAGAATGGCAATGTTTATTGGGTTTAGAGTTCATATGCATATGCTTATATACAAGATAATGCAATGTTTGTTTTTATATGAGGCAATGGTTATATCATTGGGGAGTTACCTGTTTTTGGTTTAGGGTTCATATGCATATGCGAGATTTTGTTTTTCATATTATTAGATGCAAGAATGGTATTTTCATATTCAGTTCGATTCACCTTCATTCAAAATCGTGCTTTCTGCAATTGAATTTTTTTGGGATCAATTACAACTTTGATGCCTATATCGAGAGGTATTAAATTGGTGCTAAAGACTTTCACCAATAGTTGGGAGTTGTATTGGTTCTTAGCAAATATGCGAACTGAGAACGGATTTTTTGTTTTGTTCAAATGCTTGCATTATGGGTTCTTAGGTCTGCTATATGGGATCAAATGTATGCTTGATGTGTTCTTATGTTTGCTTTAAGGATTTTCCGTATTGTTCAAATGCGAACTGAGAAAGGATTTATGGGTTCTTATGTCAGTTTTTTGGATATTGTTCAAATGCGGGATCAGAAGAGAGTGATCTGTCGTTCGGTTTTTAGCAAATATGAAAAGAGATGAAGAATAGAAACATATTCGATTTTTATTTGTTAGTTGAGAAATTTGTATTATCACCAAAGTAAGAAATGGGAGGGAGAAATGGGAGTTGTATTGTTCTCCCTTTATAGTTATGTAACAGTATACAATTGCATAATAAAGTATTTTCAATGTCTTACTGTGGATGTAGGTCATTGACTGAACCATATAATTGAATATATATATATATATATATATATATATATATATATATATATATATATTCTAAGCAAATAGCTAGGCTATTGTTTGTATTGGTGGCAAATCCTTCGAAAGTTGAGTCAATGTGATTATTTGGAGACTGTTGTTGTTGTTGTTAACCTGAGATTCATAATGATAAGCACTGTGAATGTGTTGGTGCAATTATTTCTTCAACAATTCTATTGAGATTCAAATTTAAAAAGTTTTTATTCTCACTTGTTACCTATAGTTACATCATGTCTAAAGCGGTTGAAGGGGGTCGTCCGCAAGGTGGGATAAAGAAGAAATAAATATTTTTTTCGATCTGTGTATTAAAGAAATAGAACTTGGGAACAAACTAACAACGTATTTTAATAAGAGTGACGAAACATTGCTAAGAGATTCAAAGAATTGATTGGCAAGGATTACGACCAGCTTAAATTTAAAAACAAATGGAACCAATTGAAGAAGGAATGAAAAATATGGAAGGAGTTGAAACGTGGATCTACCGGTCTGGGTTGGGATCCGATTAAAAGGACAATTGATGCTCCAGCTGAATGATGGGCTGAAAAATTAGAAATAATTTTCTATCTATTNTATATATATATATATATATATATATATATATATATATATATATATATATATATATATATATTCTAAGCAAATAGCAAGACTGTTGTTTGTATTGGTGGTAAATCCTTCGAAAGTTGAGTCAATGTGATTATTTGGAGACCGTTGTTGTTGTTGGCCTGAGATTCATAATGATGAGCACTGTGAATGTGCTGGTGCAATTATTTCTTCAACAATTCTATTGATATTCAAATTTAAAAAATTTTTATTCTCACTTATTGCCTATAGTTACATCATGTCTAAAGCTGTTGAATGGGGTTCGTCCGCAATGTGGGATAAAGAAGTAACAAATATTTTTTGCGATATGTATCTTAAAGAAATAGAACTGAGGAACAGACCAAAAACGTATTTTAATAAGAAAGAGTGGCAAAACATTGCTAAGAGATTCAAATAATTGAGTGACAGAGATTACGACCGGCTTAAAAGTTAAAAACAAATGGGATCAATTGAAGAAGGAATGGAAAATATGGAAGGTGTTGAAATGTGGATCTATCGGTCTGGGTTGGGATGCGATTAAAATGACAATTGATGCTCCAGTTGAATGGTGGGCCGAAAAATTAGAGATAATTTTCTATCTAATCCATGAATTGTTAGCTTCGCAATTTGTTTTATCTAATTATAATTTCCTAACTATTCCCTCTAAATGCTAAATCATAGGCGGTACCGGTAGCGAAGAAGTATAAACAGTGCGGAATTGAGCCGGAATTTGAAGAAAAACTGGACATAATGTTTAAATGGGTTGTCGCCGGGAACGTTTTCATTCAACCCTACTGAAAGCGGTTTTACAGGAATACCAGATGAAATCACACCTGAGTCATTTACACCAGATGAAGAAGTGTCTAGCATTAACCAGAGGGAAATGGGGGAGTCCAGTACAAGTTTAAAGAGGCCAAGGATTGCTAAGAAAAATAAAGAGAATGAACATTTTGTAAATATCTCCTTCGATCGTTTAATTGAAGTTTTTGCAGCTCCACTAGTCTCTGATTCAAACATTAGACTGTCTCAGGTTTTTCGGTTCTAATCCTGAAGTTGTGGCCGACAGGCGATTTCACGCACAGTGTGAAAAAACTTGAGGATTCAACTCAAATGAAAATATTCATAGCGCTAGAGTCTGAATTGCGTCTCGAACATTTGTTAGTCGATGAATGATGTTTTTTTATTCTTTGTATATGTATTTGTTGCGGTAATATGAACTTCTACTTATGTCAGAGAAGTCTACGAATGTATGTCATCTTTTAGAACTGATCTGTGATGATTGTATGCTTCTGCACTATATGCTTCTGCACTATATGTTTTTGTACTACCAATAAACTATTTTGAATAAGCTGTCCTAAACAGTTTTATCAGACAGGGGCAGGAATGTCATTTAACAACCAATAAGCTAATATGAATAAGCTGTCCCAAACAGCAAGCTAGATTATTCTGATACACCAAACAGCAAGCCAAATTATTCTAATAATCTGCAAATTATCAGAATAATCTGCTTATCAGCAGATTATATATAATCAACAGCTGCGTCAAACAGACCCTAAAACTTCTAGGATATTATGATCAATATTTTTCCAGAGAGATTGTCATTACTAAAGGACTTTTGGCATATCATAGATCTCATACCAACATCAGCGTTGTCGAATCAGCCCACCTACAAATTGAAACCTGCAGAGTACAAGGAGTTGCAACGACAAGTGCAGGATCTCGCACGAGAAGGTTGGTCAAAGAGATTACCAATGCGTGTGATGGCCCCGCCCTAATGGTACACAAGAAGGGTGGTTCATGGTCGTTGTGCCTTGACAGCATGGTCATCAACAAGATTATTATCGAGTAATACTTTCTCATACCTCGCCCGAACGATCTCTTGGAGCTATTACACGGAGTTACCATCTTTTCCAAGATCGTCTTATACAATGGATATCACCAGATCTGGATAAGTCCAAGAGATGAGTGTAAAACCGCATTCAACAAATGAGATGATTTATACAAGTAAACAATTATGACATTCGACTTGTCAAGCGCACCCAACACTTTTATGAGACTGATGAATCAGGTATTTCATACTAGCATTAGGAAATTTACGGAGGTCTACATTGACGACATTTATGGGTTACTCCATCACCACCGCCCTTGGCATATCTTTTGATAATCTTTCTTAAATATGATAGTAGCATTTACATACATACCACCCAATTCCTATGTATTTACATATTCAAAAGCTAATTAATTTTTTTTTTACATTTATACCGCCCAAATATTTCGTATCATATCACAATTACCACCATTTAATTATTAAAAACAGAAATTTATCTTTTTATGCATAGGTAAGGTAGCATATAAATGTAAAAATTGAAGTTTGGGTTTTAGATATGTATATAAAAATTGAGTGGTATGCATTTAAAACTTTTATTAAATTTCTTTTCTAAAGATCCCTTGGCTTTCACCTACAAGATTTAGGTATCAGGCTTTGGGTTTTGGAAGGATGGAATCTTAGATGAAATTCCCTATTCAAAAGTGATAAAATTTGATCAAAATAGTACAATATCAAATGGGTTTTGAAATTTGATATATTGCATAACATGATATTTAAGACTGATCAAATAACCAAAAAAAAGTAAATGGTATGCTTAAATTTGCGTGCATAATTCCCAACAGCATAAAATTTAGATAGAGTTTTTCCAATCACCTATTAAAGTCAAAATGCACCAGTTGCATGTCTTCAGATATTTCTACCTCGACAGTTGCATGGGGCCGAGTCTGTTACGTTACAAAGAACAAAAGAAAAAAATTAGTAAAATCAAAGCCACGAAATCATTATTGCAATATTTTTATGAAAAAAATAGTAAAGATGAAAAGAACCAGGCTACTATTTTAGTCCATAAGAATTCACATTACCAAAGTAATCATTTTTGTTAAATAGATTCAACATGCAGTTGCAATGCCAAAAGAAATACTTGGCTATCATTTGCAATCATACCTAGCTCACAATTCTTACGTATTTACAAATCTCACACCTAAACTTTCTTATTTACATACAAAGTACTTTGGTGCTTTAAACCAATGCATGAAAAGTTGTATTTCAGCTTTAAAAAGTGGTAGTAGTCTATTATTAATGTGATATTAAAGATTTGAGTGTTATGTATGTGAATATGAAAGTTTAGGAGTGGGATGTAAATAAATTAGAGTTGTGTGCTACGAATGTAAATGGCTCAAAAAAGAAATAAGGATCATCAGAAATTAAGCCATGAGCAGTTAAAGAGTATTTATTTATCAGTATCCTTTGTTGATAACTGAAACACTAAATTTAGGAACAGAAGCACGAACTTTCTTATTATGTCTTAGGAAGGTATCAAAATTTTCTGATTTAGCATAAAATACTATTGCAATACATATTATGAAGCAAACCATATGGTAAAATAAACAGAAAATTGCTTTACCTGAACAAGGATAAAAGGTAGAGCCACTCCACCTGAAGGAGCATTGCCTGAGCCATGCAATTGTTCGTTCCTTTGGATCAAATTCTGAAGACCTATTATCTTGATGCCAAAAGTGGAATGAATGAGATTATAGGATAAACGATGAACGTGACCTTGAAACTTAATTATAAGTTCCAATCACATTAAGTAAAAGGGAAATTTACATAAATACCACACAATGCTGAACATGTGTATAAAAAGGAGCATTTGACTTTTTAAAAGTTTGTAAAATGGTATTTTTGATATCATGTTAAATATTTGAGAGTCATGAATGTGGATATTAATGTCAAGCAGTTAGATATGTAAATACATAAGAATTGTTGTATGCATGTAATGGCCCCTCAATAAAAAAATTGTTAAACACTAGCTAAGAATTACTGAATGTGCATGGAGCCTTTGGTGTTCATAGTTCCCTATATAAGTAATTTTACTTCTAGCCAACTTTTGTAGATTTTTCTTTAGCTACTAAAAAAAAATCAAAATTCAGATACCAATTGCATTAGATGTCAAATGTAAATTTGTATGCTTTATACTTATGCATTTAGGTGGGTTTACTAGTATTGGTT
Organism: Phalaenopsis aphrodite; assembly: GCA_003013225.1. Taxonomy (NCBI): domain Eukaryota; kingdom Viridiplantae; phylum Streptophyta; class Magnoliopsida; order Asparagales; family Orchidaceae; genus Phalaenopsis; species Phalaenopsis aphrodite. Next base: position 2,084,014 of record NEWO01000024.1, on the reverse strand, counting down.
TATTACTTAGGGTCCATTTTTTCTCTCTACATTTCAAGATTGCAAAACAGGCACACGGTGGTCCTCTCTCACAATTCCACACATGGCGGTATTCCACTAGCCCATGCATGTGCAATTTCCATGCGTTCTTGCACAAGAGTAACTATCTCAGGCGCTTAACACTCACCGGTGCATGTCATCATCCCACCAATACCACCGTCTGCGCATTTCAAGCAAAATGCATGCTCGCAAGGCTAGCTCAATCATGCGTCCTCCCTCACACTACTAACTGACTAGTCCTTATTCCGCCTTATTAACTTCAAATGCATGTAAGACCGAAAACAACCCTGGTTACTTTACCACCTAATTCACTTATCACTCATTTCATCATGATTTAAATTGACTTTTAAATTCTCCAATTCCCTCTCTCGACGGTGTCATGGCAGCTCCCTCTCTCAAGGAATTGAAGCCTTCTTCAGACTTTGATACAACAATCAAATTTAATATGTCATGTCCTTTTGTTTTCTAATAGTTACTCACAACAAACTCTATGTATCTCCTCTAGCTGCTGATAACACCATCAAGTTCTTTGAATGACAAGCCAAAAATATGTTGTTCAGTTGGTTATTGAATAATCTCAAACATTGTTTTGCATTCAGAGTCGTGTTTCATGAGACTGCCAAGGAAATGTAAAATTTTCTCTATTATATTTATTTCCAAGAAAGTAATATCTTCGTGAAATATAGCATATACTCTGAACTATTTCTCTATAAGTGCAAGATCAATCCATTCCAGATTACTATAGCAACATCAGAAAATGAGCGTAGAATTAGTTAACTACAATCCTTTTACAACTTATCCGAAGGCATATAATCCGAAGGTATACAAACAATATAGCAAAGAATTTCATATTGCCAAATTTATGTTTGGTTTATAACATGTGCAATCTCAGCTATCAATTCTACATTTACAAAATTTTACAATTACTCTCTATTGTATTCTTCTAGTCGTCAAATTATCATCTCCTTCTCCACCATCTTATCAAACTACCCTGGGAACCAAATACCACGGTGGACATTGAGGTTATACCAATATTGAGCATGATCATGCAAGGGAGTATTTTCCTTTCTCTCATTGGGGATACACCAATGCTGGGCCAAAAAATGGCCATCTACTTACAACCTAACAAGCCCATGGAATATCTATTCTAACCAATGTTTCCACCACAACAATTGTCCCTTCAGAAAAAATCACGCTTTTATCATGAAGAATATAATAGCTTGATCTAGAACTCTCAAGCCTTTGCAACTACTCAAGATATTTAGATCTATTGCAATTGTGACTCAAGATTTACATTTAGAAGCCTATTCCAACATATTAGATAATCTCAAATTTTTCTTCTCAGTTTATATGATATCTTTCCTCGTGCGACTGTGCTTGATTGCTACTCTTTCTAGTCCCTAAAAAAAGCCTTAGTAACACCTTTGAAAAATCTATCCCACTCCAATGTTTTGTCCCACCTGTAAATTATGACATATTCATTGTTTTAACAAATTCCATAGTTTTTCAATGAACTTTTATCCCTAACATTATATTTCTCAAGATCTCAGCTCAAAGAAGTCGATTGTTAGACATGTTAAAATCGATGGGGTCTAATACATGACAACTGATGTTCATTTTGGCTTTGTCTTCCACCATTACTCTAATACTCATTGTTATTAATGTTGTGCTTTAGGCGATCCTCCTCCCAACATAGCATGGATGTGTCAGGTAATTGCCAACATGTATCATATTCATCCTTTACCACTAATAGTTGGAAGTCTTTTTAAGTAAATTCAATTTAACAATTCAGATCCTCAGCAAATTAATACACACATGGGTTGTCGTTATTTGACACTTTAATTGATGATTTTTTACGGATTTAATTACTCAAATTGTGCAATGAAGGATGAAGTTCTTCATGTATTTCAATTTTATTTTTTTTACATAGATAGATAATTCAATTTTTCATTTTAATTGAGATATTAAGTGCAGATGATACTTTGGAGATGAGAAAAGTGTCAAAATGGTCCTCTGACTTTTTATTGGGGATTATTTTAGTCCTAGAATATATAAAAGTGTCAACTTAGTCCCAAAATATTTTAATAGGGGCTGAAATAGTCCCCCTCGAAACTATGTCAGCGCCTATTATAAATTCTGGAAACTAATTTGGCACTTTTACAAACTTAGAAAATAAAATGACTCAATGTAAATAGTAAGAGGACTATTTTGGCACTTTAATCCTTTAGAATTTATACAATTTCAAGTTCACACCTACTCAGCTAATAGTATTATTTGTTTGACTCCCTGACTCTCTATCTCTCAATAGAGTGTGTACTATTAAACACAAGAATCATCACATCTTTTATGTTAACAAAGGCAATAATGATTTACATGAAAATTTTCATTAGTTTTGGAGAATGCTCTAATAGTCATTTTTTATCGGTTTAATTATATCCCTCTCTAATTCTAAATCACACCTCACACATACACTTTTTATCATGATCAAACTATTTTTCTTTTACACTATAGGTCTTATAGATTGAATCTATTTTACAATGCATTTCACACGCCAGGCGCTCTCCCAATGCAATTCAGCCATCAACTAAGGGTACCCTCACACAAATAAAAGTTTAGTATTAGGAGCCACTTACACAACGACTATATACTTTAGTCTATGTAAACTTTAAAGAGCTTACTTTCATGTTTTCTCCTGTCACGCTTAAACCTAATAATCATTTGTTACTCATCCTAACTCTACACATTTATGGATATACTCTCGTCTTTCAAGTCCTCTCTATAGGTATGCCTTTAAAAAATGGCAGATTCAGCTGAGAATCCACCAAATTGCCTATCTGAAAACCAAAAGGTAACATAATACTCATCTTTTCCCACCTTTTTTATTAGCTATCTACTTCATTTGGTATCATTGCATTCTCTTTATCTTGCACGCCTAATAATCTTAAAACATTAAGACATGTCGTAGGATCTTTCATAAAAATAACGTTATTGATAGTGAAATGGATGCTCTGCCCAGTCAAAGCCAGGATCCGATTGCCATCTTTTAGGGTCAAACTAATAGCATCTCAGTGGGTGTTCATTACCAAAATTTGGCTTGATGGATTGATTAATCTCTAATAAGCTCGGTTCGTTGCCAATCATTTTATTTCTGGCCATCAATCAAAGATGGTATCATACAACAAATGAATGACAATCATTTTTTATTTTAAATCACGCACGCACTATATGTGCTAAGCCTTGAACTGAAGATCTAATTATCAGACACAAAGTTCTTGATCACTAGGCCAAGTGGTTTACATTCAAATGGATGTGAATGTCTTACGATATGGGGGCCTAAATGAATTTGTCTACCAGGAGCAACCTCCAAGGCATGTTGCTTAGGGGAAGAACTATATATAACAAGATTTATCATACTAGCGGTTTATGTTGACATCTTACTTGGAGTGACAAGCATGATATTTCTAAAGTAAAAAACTATTTGCAAGTGTGTTTTATCACCAAATATCTAAAATAACCCAATTACTAGGATTTAAATTTGCATATTGCAAAAAGGGTATATCTCTTTCTCAAAATAATTGCATGCCTAACCTTCCCGAGGAAAAAAGCCTCCTTGGTTGGTGAACTTGTTGAAGTCCTCATAGAGACTCGAATGACATTAACTAATGATGTTCCGTTTATAAATCATCTCAATATTGAAGGTTAGTTGATAAAGTAATTTATCTGGCTTACTAAACCTAAAATTTCATTCTCCATTGGAGTGGTAAGCAGGTATATGCCAAATTCAAATAAATGGTATTAAAACTGTTGTTATATGAATCATTAAC
>NEWO01000024.1:2032385-2068882 GCA_003013225.1 Phalaenopsis aphrodite | reverse complement strand
CTATGAATCATAATATCAACTAATTCAATTAATTTACCATTGAGAGTGTCTATATTCCAAAAACCTATCCTAATACCATTGAGAGTGCCTATATTCCAAGAACCTATCCTAATACCTATGTTGGTAATTCCATTAATTTACCATTACAAGAAACTAATTCCATCAACATAACTAATACCAAAAAAAAAAAAAAAAACCTATGTTGATTATTGAAAAAATTATACCATAATAGGGATATCTTTGGCATAGTTGTACGCACAATATGAAGCGCAAGGGGTTCTTTTGCTTTGAAATGTAAGGCAATAATACATTATAGGAAATTTTAAATAGTATTATACCATTCAACAACCTTAATACATATCATAATTATAAAATAAAATATGGCATTTTAAATCAAATATGATTAAGGAAAACTATTACTAACCAATATCCAAAAAGAAAAGCCTTGAGTAATGAACACAAAATCAAACCGAAAAGGAGTTCAGAAACATAAAATTGAAATACAACTCAAAGAAACAAGGGGCTCCAAAGTAAAAAAAGGGGAAAATAAACAAATATAATGAGAAGAGAACAAAGCATAACAAGGCTTTAAATCAAGATTTGCATTTACTAAAAAAAAAAATTGCTAGCCTTATGTTGTCCACATGAGGCCATTTGCATTTCACATATCCTAATATCCACACCCCACATCTCTCGCCATTCATGCGAGGTTGCAATCAATTAAGAGGCTCAATATCTGGCGTGAAGTTTGCATCTATGATGAGAATGAAACGAGCAATAATTTATGTGAGAAATATGGAGAAAAATTACCACACTTTGTGGTGTAACAAAGCATGGGGGGTCTCACACTGAATTGTTAGGTTCAAAAGAGTATTTCAACCCAAGTTTTTGACACTTACTTTAAAACTATATTTAATGAGTAAATACACCCTCATTCATATTCATAACAATTTCAACATGCCATTAACACACATTTCATCATTAATGTGCACTCAAAAAATTTTCATGTTACTCAATCATATGACTTGTCAAGATCAATAAAATTTTAAAGATTATAGCTTGTGCTTTTTATTATTTCATTAATTGTCATAACACAAAAGTCATTCTCATGATATATGTTCCCAACATGGAATCATATTAAATCTCCAAACTGAAATTGACTTTTTAGGAATATGTTCTTTTAAATAAAACTTTATTTGTGTATTTTTATTATTCTTTTTTACTAAGGTTGCATCTAAGGGTACATTCTTGGTGGTTTTAAACCTTTGAAAAAGATAAGCACGAGATCTTTCGGTGCTTCGAGTGTATTGCATTGCTACTGTAGAGTGCAAAGTTCGCTGCTTACACCACGACAGGAGCATAATTGTGAGAGGCAATTTTACAAGTGTCTGAGGAATAGATCAGAGAACAATGACTTCTTCATGTGGGCAAGTCAATTTGTTGATTCCACCTTTGATAGTGATCAAGCATGGAGAGTTTCGTTAAAGCAGAGATTATCTCGTGAAATTAATCGACTACGTTTTAAATTCAACATTATGATAATATTAATTGTTATTTTAAAAATTTTAATTTTAATTTTAATTTTAATTTTAATTTTAATTTTAATTGCTTTCTTACTCATTGTTTAGTGAGGTGTCAGTTTTATTATGTAATATTCTAATAGGATATATATTTTCATACATAAAATATATAACAATGACAGATTCTATTATAAACAGCACAATAGTACTGGGGCGGAAAGGACTTTTTGTCATAAGCGGTTGCTGCACAACTGCATAAAATAAACCGACACAGCTTTCCCGCATCAGCCTTTTGACAAAATGCAGCGCAGCAGCTTTTTAATAAGTTGCAGCTATCTCAAATTGATTCTAAATGATTTCTTAAAAATGGTATATTTACTTTTCCTTGAAATGTTCACCTTTAACTAAGATTATATTATATTTGCTTCTAATGCATTTAATTATATTATAGTCTTCCAATCTCTTACCTCAAGAATTAGCTATTACATAAATTTCATTTTCTACTTAATAAAAGGTAATGTTGTACGAGTCATTAAGTTATATAGCTTTTGCTTAGCTTAAACTTTTTGTGAGACTTGTAGGTTTCTTATAATGATTAAAAAGCCTTACAAATATTAATGATTTGCCAATTTTAAAAAAGGCATTTAGTTTCCTTAATATCATCTTGTACCTTAGCACCCCACAAGTTTCCTTACTAGTGCGTGTTGGTTTTCAAACTCTCCTAAAACTCCTTAAACAATCTTCTTCATAATAACCATATGATATAAAATAAACTATTTACATACTTATCCGTCCATGTATTTATCTTAGTGAGTGAGAGAAATCAAAGACACATTTTGAGTTTCAAGCTAAATGTATGTGGGTTTCATCAAAGTATGTCACGACTCCAAATCAGCTTTAAAATCAAATGAGGCCAAAATTTTAAGGCATAGCTAAGCTTATACATCTCTCAGTTAAAGAAAAAAATTGGTTTGAACATTGAGCTAAACTACTAGGCCTAAATCTAGCACTGGCAATGTACTGATTACAGCCTTTTTTAACGTGCATGCAAAACTGGAAAAAAATTTCGTTTGAGTCTGAACACAAGTGCTGATGTCACATTGTAAACATCTTGAATTTTTTTTTATCAAGAACAAAATCACTTTATCTCCATTTAAATGAAGCTTATCACTGAAATGATTCACTTGATAGTGATCGTTTATATCCAACTTAAGCGCTTGAAAACGAAGTTAATGTTTTTGAAATACACCCTTAAACTCATGATCATAGGAAATGGGATGATGGCCATCCGTCTTTAGATCATGATCGGTTTGAGAAAGATTTATCTAGATGATAAACGGATAAGACAGATACTAAAGCTTCGATTTCAGCCAAAACTATCATAGCTGGAATCTATTTAGTCCATTGCTTGACAACAATACATAGGCTCATATTGATGATCCCCTTAATGGAATTGATGGTATTTAAAAAAATAATTTCTTGATAATCAAAGAAGAAACAGGTGACTGCTCGATATCGTTTCAGGTGGAATAGATCTAAAGCCAACTCATTAGCTATAGATATTATTTGATTATATAGTTTGGAGTTCATGTTTAGATGTTCTTAATCAATTTACTATGGCAATCCTCAAGGTTCCCCAGGGAAGGAAGTTGATCTAGCTGTCAGCATTGCTGTATTGATGAGAGCATGATGTCCTCCGCAAATGTTTCTCTATTCCGCAGAAACTATAGGATTATTTTTATTTGGTTCTTTTGTTGTAAATTCTATTGTTTGGCTTATTTTTAGACGCCTTTGTGCGCTTATCATTTTAGCTTTGATAGACTTCATTTCGTTGAATTATTATTTATTAGACACTCTTTTGTTTTATAAACGGAAATCTTAAAAAAAATGCAGTGAGAGCTTCTTAAATAAGAAACACTCCCCCTTTAATGTCCTTTTGCGATCAATATGTGCGAGTACATATAAATGCAAAGTGAATAACAGCGTTAGTCGAAATAATAACCTTGGCTTGAATAACCACGTCTCAATGTAGTGAGGGGATATATTAAATGACCGGTGAAAATTAAATATCTTCCAAAGGTATCTAATAAAAATAGCTGAGGTACAAAAATTTAGCATATTTTAGAAGATAAATTTGGCTAGAGCATGTTGACAGGGCTCCACCAAGATTGCCTGACTAGAACAAAATTTTGAGTCAAAATTCAAGTTTAAGAGGACACTTGCACCAAATGTGATTCTAGCCAGATTGAAAGCATAATATACGCGTACATTGTGGGTTTGCATGAAGTTTTTTAAAAAAACCACTGTTAAAACTATTACTTTTAATTGGAGTAGACTATAAATCAAACTCTATTTATTTGAGTTTAAATAGTGAAGAATCTGATGATTGCACACAAAAAGTTCGCAGACAAAGAACGATAAAGTCACAAAAAAAAGAGAAATTTAAATAGCATTTGACAAACTATAATGGAAGAAGCCATCTGACCTCATTGTAAGTCGTCCTTCCCTTGCTTTCCACTTTCTCGCAAACTATACAGAACATGAAAATATACAAATAATGGAGCACATCATTCCATAGACAAATACAGTATTATCAGTCAGTCATTTATGTTGATCGCTAATAGTACTATATGAGAACCCAGTTTTGACAAAAGAAAACCAACAAATAGGCGGCTGACCAGATGCTTCACAAAAAAAGATCAAATGAGGCTTTAAATATTAAAAGATGGACTACAAAATTCACCTTTCATGCTGAACTGCCGAAGTCCCCTCCCACTTTTATCACCTGCAACAGCACGTGCTCCCCTCTTTTTCTTTTTAGCACTGTTAAAAGTGTCAGTTTCGTTACATAAACCAAAACTTGGGCAGCAGAAGTAGCATTAAACAACACGAGATAGATATCCTATTAATTGAAAAACAGTACATATTACAAGAATCTAAATAAAAAACTAGTTTCAGGTGCACCATAAAAGGAAACATAAATTTTGTCATTCGAAAAGCCATTGATATATTGTGCCTGATAATCTACGTGGCTCCTTTCTGTTCAAAAGGAACTCTATAAATTTTTAAAGTCATCCTTGTATGAACTTACGACTTCTTTAAAACACAGCCTCCAATCTATACCTCAAAAAAAAATTAACAGAAAACCAATAGGCATCTCAACATTCAGACAGTAGAAAGACAGTACAAATGGCAAAGGATTAATTACTCCTAATACCGAACCTAAGCTCGAAATAGGAATGGCGAGAAAGTTTGATACATTTCCTACTCTTTAGGAACTGATAACTCTTTAGTATCTGAAAACCGCAATCCAAAATGCACAACCATCTTCCTACGATAGAAATTACCGCAAGGATACCATCACCTCGTAAGGCAAGGATGATGCTCACAAAGCTTCGTAGGACAAAGAGGAGTGTATTATGAAAACACAAAATAAGCAACTTACAATGAAGATTGATATGAAATTGAAGACACCTACATACGAAGAAATCATCGATGTCGAGAAGTTTGATGGTTGAATCGAACAACTAGAGATGAACATTTCATTTTGCACAATAGAGCACCTTCACTAAACTAAAGCTTTCCAAACATGCTTCGAGCTGTGGAATGCGCAGTCCTCAAAATATGGCTTACCAAGAGTGGAGTACATAATGAAATTTGACAACTGAGACAAGAAACGGAGCAAACTATGGAGTATACAATGGAATTCCAGAAGTAATTGCTCTAGATATTTTGTTGGAGATGTCATCTATCGAGAAATGCATATAGATCTCCCTAAGGAACTCAGATAAGAAAAAAAACAAGACAATCAGCTCCACTTAAAAAAAATAATAAGATAAATAATCATGCAGAGAAGTAAATAAGACGAAGCAAAAAAAAAAACTACAGCAAAGGGAAAAAAGAAAGGAAAAAAATCAAAAAACCTTCTCTAAGCTAAGACCAACAAAAGCCTTTAAAACCCTAGGATGAGAGAAAAGCAAAGCATGCTACGATGGCCATTACACAAGAAGTGCTGGAAATAGGCAGTGTAAATAATCCTCTTGACTGCTCACTGCAAGCCACTGAATGCAAGCAGACAACAGAATTGGCTGCAGTAACATAAAGAAAAATGCCAATCAAAGAATCTGTAGTAGCCATAGTATTGCTTGCAATACCAACAAGCCAACTGCAACTCCAACTTCCTATACAGATTGTACAGTAAAAGCAACCACAACAACAATCCAGACAGAAAAAACAGACACAAAAACAATTTAAATAGCAAAAATAACAGCAATAATTAAGGTTTACAAAAGTAAAATAAAAAATTGAATATTTTTCTTTAGCGAGATGAGGTATAAGGCTCTAGACGGACTGAGGTGTAAGCTTAGTGAAAAAAACTCAAAAAATAAAAAACAATTTGTAAATAACCAACCATCAATAAATTAATTAAGGGTATGTTTGGGGCAGTTGCAGCTTATCCAGCTTATTTTGATAAGCCATTAATCAGCAGCTGATACAAATAAGTCGGCTGGCTATTAGTTTGTGCGTTTGAAAAACAACTGATTTGCAGATGTTTCCAGATAAATGATCATTATACCCATGTGCAGTTGTGTTGTTTGCAACAAAACTGTCATGAGTATATATTTAATAGTTTAGAACCAAAAAAAATCGTTTCATAACAGTACCAAAAATTGACCTATATTTAACCTTAAATTGACTAAAATCAACTCCCAACAACCAAAAATTGACCTACATTTGGCCCTAAATTGACCCAAATAGTTGTTATAACTTATATTAAACATGTTACATGTATAAATTTTTGTACATAAATTGAGTGGTATATATGTAAATTTTTGCACATAAATTGAGTGGTATATGCGTAAATCTCCCTATCTTGCATGCAAATTTATAGAAATTGAATGGTATGTATGTAAATCTTCCCTTCTTTTTTTGTTGTTTCGGGTGCGGTGTGAATACATATAAACTGAGTGTTATGCGTGTAAATTTTCATCTTCTATTTTTTTTTATTATCATGTATGCAAAGAAAAAGAAGAAGAAGCTAAAAAGGATAAGTACTCACCTGACCTAGGTTCTCCAGTGGGAAATCTGCCGGAGGGAGGTTTCCCGGAAACAAGCTCGCCGAAGGGAGTTCGCGGGAGGGTGGTGGAGGGACAAGAGAGAAGCACGCAAGAGAGAGAGAGAGAGAGTGGAGAGGGAGTTAGGGCAAACGATACGTGAAAAAGTAGGGCAACATCGTCAAATTTTTTTATGAAATGCGGGTCGCGGGGGTTCGGCCCGTTGCCCGCATTTAACGTAAAAAGGCAACGGCATTTTCAGGTGAGCTATATCAACGTTTTTTCCATACAATGAGGCGACGTTTTCAAAATGCCCACCTCCATTGTCTTATACAAGGACAGCAGAGTTCGTCGGTGCTTTTTAAAAATCATTATGGCTAGTTTATGTAATTTGTTTTATGATTGAGTCATCATTTAATTATTTGTGCTAGAATTTGCTTTAGATATTTAGGTGATTCTTTTGTATCACCTCCAAAATTCAATTTGCCTTATGGATGTTCCAGCTGAAAATGAATGGAAGCATCATCCTTCACTATCAGATTTAAAATCAAACTAGAGAGGTTTAAAAATACAAGGTTTTGAATGTTGTGAGGCTTCAATTCTCAACAATGGAAGACATGGGACAACCACATCCCTTCCATCCAATTTACCTTCAACTCGGTCGTGCACAAATCAATGACAATATCTCCTTTCAAGGTGTGCTTGTATATTCAACTATGACATTTGTTGTAACTAGATTTCTTTCTAGATATATTAGAAAATGGAGAAAGCAAAGAGCAAAATGTTTAAACGAAGTAACATTCCTATAAATATTCAAAAACTCATCAATAGGTGAGGTCGAAACTTAGAAGGTAGAAAGAAAAATCCAAAGCTCGTCATTTCAAGAATCATAGAAAAAGCACATTCTAAAAAGAGCACTTTTATTGAATTTAGGGAGATACAGGTCAAAAGGAGATGATCAAAAATCAAGTTGATCAAATGGCCATTTCAAATACTTTGATATTAGTAAACATGCATTTCAATTGGCCTATCTCCCTACATGAAGATTTACTCTCTCGTCAAAGCAATGAAATTAAAGTTATTCAAGTTTTCACTGTAATGGAATAAAAGGATACAAGGGAGGTTCAGGTCATAAAAAATCTTAAGATCAAATAATAAGGTCCAATGCAGGGGTGCTGTAATGTAAATATGAAAACCATCTCCATAAGAAATGAGGCTTACGAGTTTGCAAGTAAAAAAATATTAAACAAGTCCTAGCGGTTTCTAATTGAAGCTCTCCCCTAAACTATTACTATTTGTAAGAGTGAACAAACCTAAAAGGAGTCATGATTCAAGAGGACCCATGTCCAATAGAAAGGCCTTGTTTTCAAACTGTTTGAAATAAGGAAAATTCAAATAAAGAAGTTTTTTTCTATTCCTTGTTTTGGAATTTGTTTCCTACTTGAAATCCTTATGAGTTGTTCAAACCGCTGTTGGACCAAGAAAGAAAGCAATCAAGTTTCGTGCATCATTTCAATCCAAAACTATCCACCCCCAACGCCAACTCAGTGTACCAACAGCTTCAGCAGTCCCCAGTAACACCTTTAAGAAATCACCAACAATGAGCACTGATTCAAGAAAGTTAATTAAGATAAGCAAAAGCTACTTTGACTGCCTATAAGTAAATACCAAGCACCATGACGTGGGAAGTCAATCCAAACTTTCAAAACAATAGATCTCTCTCTCAAAAGTTGTAAAATCTAAGACCCTGAGGATGGTATCGGGGAAAGAGAGTAAGCAGTATATTATTTTGGGCAATCTTGGAATCCTTTTAAAAATTTTTGAGAAAACAAAGCAACAAGCTTGCTGATCATTACACAGCATCACATTGAGTTAAAAATATTACATGCTGACCAAAATATTACCAAAATTTGTCATCATATACTCGAAAAACATAGCAAAAAAAATAAATAAATACTACTATTTTCTTTGCTAACTATCACTCTAAAATGGTCAAGGGGGTAACAACCTCACTTGTCCTTCCAAGAGTGAGTGCAACATAACTTCTTAATGAAGAATTTATACTTGAACATAGCTGCTTTGGTGACTTTACTCCCAATTTATGATTTTTAAACTAATAGCCAAATGAAAGAAAATCTAGATGCACTCGGAAACAAAGGCATGCAAATCATAATGCATGTCAAAATATATGATCTCTCGATATGTAAACTCCAGCCTGACTATTAGTGCATAAATGAAATTATTTAAACAATCGCTAATACTTCACAATCATGAAGTGGAAATTTGTGTTTCCCCTCATTTGCGTGGATGAACTGGATGTCTTTCCAAAGGGAGATATCACTGCAAGGTCCATAATTTAAACCATATCCCTTTCAATGTCCTAGGTTGTGGGATTTGAGTGTGTAAGAAATTGAGTTACAGTCCATCAGAAGATAATTGCATGACATTCTTATCTCTATCAATCAGTTTCAGAACCCGCTCAAAAGAGAGTGTGCAGAGCTAGCAAGCTCGTCCATCGACGCAACTAGCGGCACATAAACAACCGAGCGAAATAATTGTAAAACTTCGCCAACAGTGCACGTCCCGTGGGATAACTGAAAATAGTTTATCGTAATAACTTCCTACGCAGCTTATGCATGGAATGCGGACGTCGGAATTTGAAACAGATAACCAATAAAACCATACAGGAAAATGTTCTTAACCTTGCCGCTCCTTGCGACGATCCCGCCTCGTCTCCATTGACTTCAAGGTGCTTTATCCGCCGGACGAATGTGCTCTCGCTCGCTGGGGTACCCGCTGCAGCCTGCTCGCTCCGACTCGATGGTGAGCCGGCGCTACCGCTCGTCGAAGCCGACTGACCACCAGAGAATGCCGGCGCACCCCACGAGGTTCTGCCTCCGGCAACTGCCTTGGGAAGGTTATCAGATACCCTGTCCCCATTCTCCGGCGGCCGATGGCTTGTGCCGCTAACCATTTCACTGGCGACGGATTCACGCCATGGTTGATACCCTATGGCACCGAAAACAGCAAAAATGAAGGGCGCCGGGCGGTCAGTTTGGTCAAAACAAAGTTTCGGATTTGATAAATCCGGATTTCGGCGGTAAATCCCAGATTTACTGAATCCTGCGAATCGGATGATCTAGTAAATCCGGTGAGGGTGCTTCGAGCGAAAAGAAAGATGTCAAGTTACCCTCTTCCGTGGTTTCGGGTAGGAGCGAGGGGGAAGTGGGAGGAAGTTGGGAGTTTTGGGTCTCTGTACATCGCGATCCCGTTGCTGCTTTCCCGGTTAGCTCTAGCGCGACTGAATCTTTAGGGTTCAATCACGAAGACGATGGCTTTGTGCGAAATCGGAAGGAGGACGAGCGAGGGCTTTTGGGCTGAGAGGGAGAGTACTGTAGGCGAGGGTTTCGGGAGGGAGGAGAGGGAAGATGGGTTTGTTCCATTAAATCCGATTTATTTTTGTGTAAGTCAATCTACTTAATTAAATTGATTGGTTAATTTTACATTTACAATAAAATAATTAAAATATAATTATATCTTTTATCCTATCCATTATAATAATATTTTTATATCAAATAAATTCATCATTTTTTAGAAATATGCTCGGAGATTAATTTTTAGATAAAATACTTGTTTATGAAAATAAGGTGTATTGATGTGCATAATACTAAATTTTGATGTATTTGCGCATTTAATATTTAAATTTATTTTTAAATTTATATCGTTCAAAATTTTCATATATGTTTTCGTTTATTTTTCTCTCTTTTATTTTAGAATTTGTCGACAATCTATCAATCGTCGTATACTTCCTTTATTCGAATAAATCTTCCTCCTGAATCAGATCAGGATTTGAAGAGGAGATGAACCAAATAAAAAAGAACATACGACAAAGCGTCAAACAAAAGAAAACATAAAACATGAAACGTCTACGTGCGGTAAACCTCACAATGATAAGTTAAGTGTTCGCCCAAACAAGATCGGGCGAAAGCACCTTAAACTGATATTCGTGAAAGAATACCTACATAAACTACCCATAACCAAAGAGTCAGGTGTAAGTGTCTGTTCTGGGGTCAAAAGCATTCTCAATGGGACGTGTCTCACTTGGTTAATTACATATTGGGGGGTACCCAAGAATACTCTCAATAAAAAGAAGTTTCGCTTGAATTATCGTGAACCTGGGGCAATAGGTACTCAGATGAAAGTTATTCTGTGTGGAAACAGTCTCGATGCTTCAAAGCTCGCGCTAAGTCATCTGGCAGAGAGTGAGTCTCTCACATCCTGAATAGGTAGCGGCTCATCGGCACACGAGGCTCACAAAATAACCTAAATCATCTTGACGGGATATCCCAACACGTCAAAGCAGGTCTGGACCATAAGGGCTGATGACAAATCGTCGCATCCTAAATGGGCGACTGCTCATCAACATTGGGTCATCAAAATGATATCGACGAGGTCAAAGCAGCGACAGGGCTCAATGGGGCTCAACAAAAGGAAGGTGGAGTAATTCTAGAATGTAGAGGTAACTGGGTCTGGTTACCACAGACCCGTCATCCACAGCTACTAGGACCCAAAGTATACCAGGTTGTGGAGGTAGTCTACCCAACACGTCCTGAGATTCTCGGTCAGTAATCTGTAAATTGTGTAGTCCACGAGAACCTCGGTAGCCATAAGGTTAAATGAAGGAAACTCTAGCCCATGACTAAAAGCTGGAGCTCCAAAATGTGAGACTTATATCTGCCGAAGTGGCAAGGATGCCTCAGGAAAGAAAAGAAAGTTGAGGTTCAACTACAAGCTGGAAACGCTCCAAACAAAAGAACTTACACCCCGTCTGGGTTGGGGAGTCTTCTAACTCCCTAAGCGCACTACACAACCACCTATAAAGAGGTATGTTGGGCCAGTCAGGTTGAATAAGCACAGGGGCTCCTCCTTGAGACATGCAAATATGAATGCAGTTATATAGAGCTATCATTAAGTATTGCGGATGTTTTATTAATATATGTAGGAATTCAAATGTTGCAATTTTTAATTCCTAAATATTTAAATTATAAATTTTAATTATCTTGAATATTTTATTTAGGATTTTGTAGAAAATTACAATCTTAGGGTCCTTAATGAGCCTAGATTATATCTTGAAATCCCGAATAAACCACAAAAATAAACAATGAAAACACATGCAGGTACAAACATGCAATATGACGCAAAAAGCAGAGCAAACCAAATCAAAATAATAAAACAGACCTGTGCCGCTAGGTCGATAACATATCTCAAAAAAGAAAAAAGCGGTTGGACTCCGCATATACATGTCAGGTCTTAACTATATACATAAATATAAAATACATAATTAAGATACGGGATACGAGCATCTGCTTCTGATCGCCTGCACGTGGTTCCCACGCCATACACCTCGGAACCCATGCCCATATATTATTTCTGCTACAAGTCTCTCATATACTCTAAAAAACACATAGGAAAAGGAAAAAGACTCAATCTTGCATGAAAACAAGTGTCAGCAGGAAAGCTCACATGCAAATAATGTATCATGAGTCATGTCTTAAAAGTGGGGAATAAATAGCACATGCAAACAAAAGGGTCAGGAATCACTACTTGCTCCCCCCATAGCGGTACATGTGTGTGTGCATATAAATAGACATGGTTCTTTGCAGAAAAGCACTCTAACACACTACCACACATATGCAACGAGTCTCATTTATTTAAATATAGAATTCGTATAGAGGGTCTGGAGTGGGCGTTGGTTGAACAATAATCAAGTTCATTTTTTCGAAGGATGTTGAAAGAGCTTCAAGTGTATATTGGGATGCTTTCAATCTGATGGATTGTGATCAACAGAGTGACCACAATGGCCTAGTTGAATGAGTTTCTACTAGTGGTAGATCGATGTCTATAACGATGCGGGGGTGGACTGGAGCGAAAACCGTGCTAGAGTGGTTGACATGTTTTCTCTTATCTTTAGTCACTTTAAAATATATTGTTGTGAAGCCTCTGTTTTGTATCTCGTAAAGATAGCAAGTACCACGCCTATGATGTGTACTACTCCCACTGGAACGGACTTGTTTCTTACATCTTCAACTGGTGTCTTGCCTTGCTTATAGGTGTTCGTGCTAAGGACTACTAATTTATTTAATTTTCCTACTCGAATCAGCTCCTCTTTATGGTTTCGAAGGTGTTGAAACTCCTTTGTGTTGTGCTTGTGATCTATGTGGTGAGCATAATATTTATTCAAATCGTTATAGTGGATTTCTACTCTCATTGACATGGGCTTTTTTAATTTGTTTATTCCATGACTTTGACCATCTCAACCATTAACACTCCAAGCAGAGTCACTTCTTATGTTGGAGATTGGAGTGATTTTTTTCTTCTTTTCTTGCCCTAATCATGCTTTGGGTTTTAATTATTATTATTGTTAGCGAACTCGTATCTCTAAGTCATTATGAATTCTATCGGATGAATCTGCAGCTTCATTAATTGTGATCTCCATGACGTCATATTTGGAGTCTGCCTTGTGCCTCCTTGACTTTGGATGAACTTAGCATGGAGCATTGCTCTAGCCAAAATATGGTTATTATATAATTTCAAAAGCTCAATTAGAGTCCTTGGCATTTCTAATTCATGAGTGTTTCATAATGGGCTCTCACGTAGCCTCTTGCTAGTGTTGTGTGGGATACAATCAAGTCTCTAATATCGAGTCTCTCCCATTGAAGCTCGGGGATGAAACTCCTCAGGCTCTTGTCTAATCTTCATAAGAATTTTAGTGTTTTTTTTTTGTGATTTTTTGCAACTATCAAACTGGGCAAAAAACATATGCTTATACTCACAAAATGAGGTCATAACTCCTATAGGAAAGTTTTGAAGTCAGCGTAAAGCCGATTCATTCAATGTCATAAAGAATAAACGATCCTTTAAGGCATCATTTATTACAACTAACTTAAAACAACCTACAAATTCAACCAAGGTCAACTTTTCCCTTATAAAATTATAATGATGGAATCCTAATATTCTATGAGGCTTCAACCTCTAAAATCTCTCTTAAAAAACATTCTTCAGTGCTCTTGCATCTCCTTCAATCTTCTTTCTTGCTTTTCTTATATGAAGAATCATAAAGTTCTTCTTTCACAATATATGACTCATCGTCGCATTCTTCTTATTATTCCCTCAAGCCAGAGCATTTTTCAATCATATCCTCGGTAGCCACCTTCTATGAACCATTGATCACAATGACCTCGTGTGTGTCTCAACATGGATTATGGAGGCTTCTTGTTTGAATTCTTCTATTATCATCCTCATTTGCTCATTTAGCTCATCGATCTGCTACCTCAAGGATCATTTGTTATAGTACATAATATCTCTTTGTTCTCCCTTGTGATCACGATCTCCTTGCTAAGTTTGAGCATAAACTTCATGCTCGTCACATCTTTTGGGATATTGAATCCTTTTAGGATGTTTCGTACCATTTGTAGGCTCACACAACACAGAGAAGATTTATGAAGGGAGAGATAAAGAGGGATGACTATGTGCTATCCTAGCCCTATGTCCTAGTTCCTCATGAGAAAATGGAAGGAGAGAATATAATGTTAGGGGTTTATTTTTGGGTCCTCTTAAAGGTAGGAGAGCTCATAGTTAATCCTTTTACATTGCTTATAGGTGACCCTCTCTTCCCGAGGGGACATAGAGATAAAAGAATATATATATAGTGCAATGTAAAGTCTACAGGTGATGCTCCAATCTAATGATGATTAACCGGCCCATAAAAAGACATGGACATATATCTGCTCCGTAATGATAACATTGCTTTGATGGATAACTGATATTAAGGAACATCTGTTGAGATTAGGGTTGTGAGCGATGTGATTTTGAGTTGATGTAGGGTTGGATTGAAATCAAATCAAAATCCAACATTATGGATCAAAATCAAATATTGGATCAAATTCATCGATTTTCGATCTGGCTTGGATCGAGACTGATCGATTATGAGCTAGCTTGAATAATTTCGAACTAAAAATCCTTCATCATTTTGATCTAAATTTAGGACTATTAAGCTAGTATTGGACTATTTGAGAGATAATGTGTTTATTTTGAGAATAATATACACACTCATAATTTTTACATTGCTTTATTAACACGTATACTTTCATGATATCTCGTGTTTCACTGCATTTTGGGATAAAAAATCATCATATGACGAATGTATTCTTGGAGGAGATGGACCTTTTAGAGTCACGAGGTCTCTTAACATACACATAAGTTCATAAAAATCATTTATTGACATACGAGCACAATCATCTACAAATATAAAAAGGAATATCCAATGAATCAAGTCCCCACAAGACCATGACATAAAGGTAAAAAAGTTCAAATTTTGATGAAAGTCGCTCAAACCACATTAAAACAACACTAAAACTAGCCCTAAACAATGATGAAACAATGTTCAAATATTGCTTGATTTATATTTAAACCATATTTTGATCATATTTGAATATCTTTAAATTATGTTATAGTCATGCTCAACCTTTTTTAAGAACTTCGAATATGGTTCCAGGAGGGCTCAAATATGATTCAAGTACAATGCAAACTTAGCTTCAACGTAATTGGAATATAATTTTAACATGCATACTACTTCTGCTTAGATTTTGATTTAGAATTTAGAATGTGAATCTGATACAAAGAGCTATATTGAGCATATTTCTCAAATGCATGAAAAATGAAGTCCTGTATTCCGCTATAGTGTGTGTGTGTAGAGAGAGAGAGAGAGGGAGAGAGAGAGGATTATTTTCAAGTATCATTCTTATCATAAATTAAAAATATATTTAATTAATACGTGAAAATTTAAATAATAAAAAATGATCATAATGTAATCAATCTTGAACAAAGATTTATAATTGTCTACAATAGTTGGAAAACTAAGAGAGTCGCTTTAAGCTTTGTCGCATCTCAATCACATAAGCTCTGAGAACATGGGTGGTATACAAAATATAGAAGAAAAAAAAGCATCTAAGGAGCATATTGATCTAAATATAAATAAAAAAAAACATTGGAGCAACAAATTGATCGAAAGGCTGTGCGAGTTTTTTAAAAAGATTTGATTATTTATTTTAATATTCTTGATGCATGCTAGAAAATTCGTGACTGTAGAGTAATGGATTATCGTCTTAGCGTTGTACGAGAATTTAGTACACACATATAAAAGAAGAGAAGTAAATAGGAAGACACACATCAACTTTTTACGTGGAAAACCCTTGAAAGGGGGAAAAATCACGGGGTCTATTTCAGTTGAAATAATCTACTATGAATGATGAGTACACATGTTAAATCTTCCCCTAAGTTAGGTAAGATGGAATTACAGAGTTACATAATTATAATTAAACTGCAGTTCTTGGTGATAACAAATTGCAAGGGTCATTGTTGATTGTTGTGGAGGTAGTAGTCTGTCGTGAGTGTTGTTGATGGTTGCTCCGGAAGCGTTGACTGACTAGAGAAGCCATTATAAGCAATTGCGGTAACTGTGAATCATGTAGACTGTAGTTGACAAGTATTAATGACGTTCTTAGGCCGCAAGGACTGTAGTTGAGAGCTGCATGAGCTGATGACCACTCAAATCGTTCGAGTCATTGAAGCAAATATTGTTGATGTTCATAGGCCGCTGGGGCCAAGGTCGGATGCTACATGAATTGATGACCGTGTAGGTCGTTATTGGCATATGAATCATAGTGTTGAGCAATGGTGACGTCCATAAATCGTTGGGACTTGAGTCAGGAGATGTATGAGCTATGACCACGTAGGTCGTAGTTAGCACATGGACCGAAGTGATGAGCTTTTGTTCCACGGATGGGAGATGGTTACTAGATTTTCCAAGTTACGATGTTGACTGACGATGTCTGGTCGGCGGTGGTTGACGATGATCTGTGGTGGTGGACGACCGTCGGCGAACGACAATCAGTGATGATCGACGGCGATTGGCGGTGGCCGACGATGGTCGGCGGCGGCGGCGGTGCTGGTCTTTAGCTTCTTCTCAAAGCCTCAAATTCTCTCCCAAGGCTTCTGCCCCCTTTCTAATGTGAGGACACGGGCCTTTTTATAGTGTTCTGAGCGTCATTAATGCATGATTATGAACCGTTTTGATTGGATGGCTCGATGAGTTTCCCTATATCAAACGACGTTTTATAGACATTTGAGTGCCTTAACGATATCAGAATTGTGCAATCTTGGTTTCGTTGTATTTACCTTTTCAAGACGCTCGATTTGAGTGTAGGCTTACTAGTGTCGACATCTATTTGATCTTTTCAATGTGTCTGAAAATTTTCTAAAAATGGTTTAATGAGTTGATCTGGGCTTGATTCGACTCGAATTGAAATGAATTTGATGTCATTATGTCAGTCTCATCGAGCTGGTCAGTTTAATTATAAGTTTGCTGAAATCGGAGTTCTGGACGACTTTTTACCAAAATTTGAAAGATTCTTATTCAAAATATAGTATTGAGATCCGTCTCATGTCTCGAGATTCGTGTCGGATGATGACAATACAATGACATTTTGATAATAATTATACAATGATATTTTAATCAATTAAAATTGTTATGAGTAATATAAAGAAAGTATTTATATTTTAAACATCAGACATTTTTTCCCTATAGGGACAACTGCAGAGCAGGCTAGCAAAGGGAGATGGACAATTTGGCGTAACATTTACAGAACCTTGTCCCCGGTCTGGTTTAACGGTCATTCGACATTCCGCTATCACTAAAACTATCATTCCCCATCTCAATTTCACCATTGGAGCCAAGTCACCTTTCCATCTCTTTCAACTAAGGCCTAATCTAACATTAGCATGCTGCCAATCTCAATCGAAAGTTGGAATTCAAGGTATGATTTTTATGAGGTAAAGTCTTACCAGAGCAGACAATTAACATCACACAGCCAATTTCACCTAATTTAACATTACAATGCTTGTTCACATTTTCATATCATGAAGGAAATATTTGGTTGCAGGAAGTGTTTAGTTTAACTTGGAATCAAAGCTTTGATTTTTATGAGGTTGAGTTTTACTTGAGGAGGTAGTCCTGCGACTTGTTCATTTTGTCACATCATAAAGGGTAATTTTTTTCTATTTGCAAGTTGGATTAAATAAATGTTGTAAATTCATATTTATCAAATCCTAAAGAGATTAAATTAAAAAAAAATGATCGGAATGTTAATAAATAAATCTTAATAATTCCTTTTTTTTTTTTTGACAACTTTAAGGAGGATTTAAGTTGTTAATAATTTTACAAGTAAATTTGTGTCAAAAACATATATCTCGCACTCCAAATGTCTTAAAAAACAATCATATTATTTCAAAATGTTTTAGAGTTAAAAGCTTAATATTATATATTAATGATATAACTATTTTATTCTAATGGAGTTTACTTTAATTAATTCATTTATAACTACACCAATAAATAAATATATTTATTAAACAAATTCATCATTAATAATAATTTTATTAATATAAAGAAGTTCAATAATAATATAACTTTCATTAGTTAATAAGTAATTAGTTATTTATTGAACTAATTAATAAATATTAGAAAATTTTTTAAATAAATATTTAATTAAAACTAATTTGATAATATATAAATTAATTATTAATTATTTAAGCTAACTTACATTAAGGGTCTGTTTGGGGCAGCTGCAATTTATCCAGCTTCTGCTGATAAGCAGCTTATGCAGATAATCTGCTGATGAGTAGCTGATCCGGATAAGTTGTCTCACTGTTTGGTTGACGCTTACGGAAAACAGCTGATTGTGAAAAATTGACCATTCTGCCCCTGTTCTGAATAAGCAGTTTAGCTGTTTGGTCAGTACGTTTTATAAACAGCTTATTTGAATTTTTTTTTTATTAAATGAATAATCTGTGCAGCAGAATCTGTTCTTTTCTCATGTCAAAGCAGCATTATCTCATTCAAACTATTTGACATAGTTTTTCTCTTCATCCTGATCTATTCGAAGGCCATCATAAAGTTCTACTACATGTTTCATGGAGAAAAAATCATTCCATAAAAATTCCAAACTAGTGATCAAAGTTTACATTTTCATCGAGTATTTGTCATCCTAATTCAAATTGTATCTAGACCCACTTCTCTTCTTTGTATTTAATATGAAACATTTGAGTTTTTAAATATCTTCCGAGCTTTGATCATGTCAAACTAGACTGATCATCTCCCTTAGATTATGAATAACACTATATATATATTACTCGACATGATAAATTAGAGATGAGTCATACCACAAATCACAAATAATTGGTCATATCATAGTAATGGTTGTCATCCAAGCTACATACATAGCATGGGGCCATCCAAGCTACATATAGATTGCTTCCAAATTTTAGATGCTTCCATAACCATAACATAGTGTCGTGACATTTTGTAGTGCATGATACTAGAACCAAGAATAAATCAGCATTAGATGATTCAACATTAGATGCTTCCATAACCATACATTAGATGCTTCCATAACCATACATTAGATATACGAATACAGAAGAATCGAGTGGTATGCATGTAAATCTTCCAATAAAAAAAAAGAATGTGACATATGTTCAGAAGTATATATATGGTTTAAAGAAAGAATATAAATTTAAGCTCTCCCAATTGTGGTTCTTTTTTTTATTATAATATAGGAATGAGGTCGTTTGTATGTAAATGCATAAAGAATCAGGCAAAATCAACACTCATATGTATATTTGTTTAGGTGACGAGCATACAAGAAGCTAAATACTGCATATATCCACATCAATAATAATTTTACTCACATAACACACATTTGTAAAAACTTTCAATCATATGCAATATTCCCCCAACAGCTCCTTAGATGCTTTCAATAAAAAACACCTAAAAAAGTATCCTTTTAACATTAAACATGAGTCCAAAGCTATATGAAAGAAGGATCATATGTAGCACTAATGTAGCGGTTGTCATCCAAGCTACATATAGATTGCGTACAAAATTTAGATGCTTCCATAACAAAAAAAATAACCACATCCATTCCAAAGAAAATGCATTGAGACTGAAAATGCATTGAGCTAAATTCTCTTTTATTTTAATTATTTTACGTGATTGTAAACTAATTCTACCTATTTTTATGTATAAATGTAAATTATACAGTTTAGGTGTTAGATATGTAAATACATGATAATTAGGTGATATGTAGGTAAAATTGTGAATGTTCATTTGCTGTTTAAGGCATGGAGCAGTTATCATCTTTTTTGTAAAGTAGAACTTTAACTTTCACCCATGTTGTTTTTAAATCCTTCACGTAATCAGGATGAATGATCATGTAGGGCATGTAGGTAGGTTTTAGGGGTATTTACATACATATCATTTAATTCTTAATGATTTGGTATGTGAACTAACAAGTATGTGAATGGCTATGACGCAGGTAAATGTCAAATTGTATATGAATTGCTATTTACATACATATCACTTAAATCTGAAAACTCCCAGCAAAAAATTTGACATTATATGCCCCAAAATTCCTACAAAAAATTTGACAAGGTATGTGAATTGTTATTTACATACATACCACTTAAATCTGAAAACTGTTAGCAAAAAATTTGACATTATATGCCCCAAAATCGCGATGAATTGCTATGACAATGTAAAGGTTGTGCAGTTGCAAGTAGGATTTAATAAAAAAAAATTTGACATTATATGCCCCAAAATTCTCATAGAAATTTGCCAGTATATAAATCTGGATTAGAATGATTTTATATGGCCTAAAGTAGCAGCAAAAGAAGACGATGCAGATGCTAAATATTGTTCATCAGGAAATGAGAAAACAAAGTGAAATTCAATATAATTTGATTAGTGAGATCAAGTTCGATGAGTTGTAAAGATTTCTTTCATGGCAAAGAAATCACAAAACAAAAGAACAATTTTTATATCTACCTTCTAAATATTTCAAAACAAAAAATTAGACAACAAAATATTATATAAGAGAAAAAAATGGAGTTAAAAGACTCATTTCATCAAGAGGACAACTAAACTTCAATATTTTATAACGATCAACCAAAAATTGATCCAATATGTTATAAACAGTTAAATATGTATATACGTAAATGTCAAAAACCAACAATGAAATTTCAGTGTTAAATATGTAAATACATAGGAATTGAGTGGTATGTATCTAAATCCTCCAAATAACACAAATCATGCCAATCTAACCAACAACTAAGCAGTTATTTCTCATAGCTACTCTAGTTCATAGCACTTACAATAGAAGATCTTTCAAATTATTCTATTGATTTGTTTCTTGGCTAACTTGTTGTCCATAAATAGCTGCATATAGATGGACATAATTGTTCCGAAAATAATAATTTTGATTTCATTCATTTTTCCCTAACCAAACATCATTTTTTGCAACCACAAAACAAAGAGAAAACATCATAAAAAAAAAAGAACTAAACGGATTTCATGAGCGAATCCAACGGAAAAAAAATTAAGAAAAATAGATCTAACATTATTTCACGAACAGATCCACTGGGAAAATAAGAAGATCTAAACGGATTTCACGAACGATTGCAAATAAAGAAGAAAGACGAGGCATGTGAAGGAATAGGTATACCTGTTGAAACAAATGGTTAAGAAAGAAATGCGAAATGCGACTTCGATCTTGAAATTGGTGAAGACAAGCACACGGGATCCACCTGTTGCGAGAAAAACAAAAGCTCAAACCAATTTCTCGAACCACAGCAAAGGACGATGCAGAAGATGAAACATGCGAAGAAGAAACATTTACCTGTTGAGAGAAATGCCGAAGGAGATGGAGAAGTGAAGATGATGGAGAAGACAAGGCAAAACACACCGGATCTTTTCCTAGGATTACTTAGGGCTCGAGTCTTGCGAAGGAGTAATGGCCGATGCGAGGGAGGGGAGGATCACGAGAATCGTATGAGGGCCGGGAACACACCAGATCTTCTCCTAGGACCGCTTAGGGCTCGAGTCTTGCGAAAGATTAACGACAGATGCGAGGGAGGGGAGGGTCACGGGAAACGTATGAGGGCAGGGTCACGGGAGTCAAAATGAGATCGAAAACGCGGACCGCGGGATGACCTCAGCCGTCCACGTCTTTTATAAAATCGAAAACAAAATTTTATATAAGTTGTCAATAAGTGCTAATCAAATACGAATGCTACGTTTTGAAAACGCAGCTAGCACTTTTAAACTGTCCCAAACCGGCCTAAATCAAAGTAAAGACACGAAATTATGTTCCTCTCCCACCCTCTCCTACCCGAAACCCTTGCCGAGTCTTCCCCCACTCTACAGGTTTTGCCCGAAACCATCGCCTTCGTGACCGAAATGTCAAGCTGGTAAAGGAAAGACGACATCGCGAAGCACAAACACCTCCGAAACTCCAATCTGATGGATGCAATTTCTTACAATTGGCAGGATTGAGACTAAATCCCGAGCAAATCTTGCTTAAAACGGGCTACGAAACAGCCAGGGCGACGACTACTGAACACTATTCATATGGCCGGTGTTGGTCCGCTTCACCCGTCAACCCCTTCCATTTTTATATCTTAGAAGAGAGACGACGAGTGGAATTCGCCTCTCGAAATGGCGCAGATCCCGAATCTCGATAACGCCCCTGTCAATTTCACGGCGCTCAGGTACATTATCCTCCTTCTCTGGGCAACTTCCGACCAATTTTCTATCCAGTAAACCGATTGTTTTGTTTTTTTTTTTTAATTTAAACATTTGATGCAGAGAGCGTTCGCAGAAGGAGCTTCTTAACGTTCTTAAGAATGTTGGTCTCTCCATGTTCTTTTACCCCGTGATTTCAAGTCTCCGAATATTTCCTTTAGTACTCAAACTTCTATATGCTCACAGGTTCGCGGGAAGAAGTGTCTCGTCATCGATCCTAAGCTCGGGGGTTCACTTTCACTGCTCATCCAAACTTCTCTGCTAAAGGTGATGTATTTTTGGGAATAAAGATCATGTATTTTTGTGTGTCTTTTGAGCTTGAAGAAGCTCTATTAAGACAACAAATGGCAACGTCCTTGTGGTGATTTATTGCGCTCTGGCACTGAAACAGGAGAATGGCACAGAATTGCGGCATCTTTCTGCTGAACCTGTTCAAACAGAATGCTCCAAAGTCCTGTATCTTGTTCGTTCTCAGCTGAACTTGATGAAGTTCATTTCATCCCACATTCAGAATGATGTTTCAAAAGGGCTGCAGAAGGAGTACTATGTTTATTTTGTCCCACGTCGCACAGTTGTTTGTGAAAAGGTTTGCTTGTAAAGTTTTAGTATTTTGGAAGATTTACATACATGCTACTCAATTCCTAAGTGTCTACATATCTAACACCTAAACTTTAATACTTGCATATATTCCACCTTTCATATGCAGGAAAATGTGTATTTTACTTTTTAAATGTAAAAAAAGTGGTATTATTTATTTGATATAGAAGATTTGGGTGGCATAAATGTATAAAATAAAGTTTATGTGTTAGATGCATAAATACATAGGAATTGGGCGGTTTGTTGTAAATGTCCCCATGGCCTTGCCCATTTTGGTTGGGCTCACTTTATTTTTCACTTGATGTGCTTATTTTGAATATCATTCAATATCATTGAACTTTGACACATAATGATCTTGCTTAGTATGCATTTTACACTCATTAGGTTTTTTGAAATGGGTACAATAAACGACAAATCAACCGAAGAGTATATTGCATTCATTTTAAAACAAATCTAATGCATATGTCTTGAATCATTGATCCTATCTTTTCGCTTGATAGTATATTGCATTCATTTTAAAACAAATCTAATACATATGCCTTGAATCATTGATCCTATCTTTTCCCCAAATTCTGATTGTTGTTTTTTATCTATCTTCTTACAAGTACATGATTAATTGAAAATGAATATAATGTCGTGAAGATTACACTTCTGTTTTGTTCCATGGAACTTGTTATTAATCAGGAATAAAAGAAATCAGAAAGATTAAAGAGTTTCATTCTTCACAATACTGCAAAGAAGAAAATATTATATTTACACAGATTCTTTCCTTTATGCTAATTATTTAGATTATGATTATGTATTAATTAAGTTACTTAATTTAGAATATACTGAATATTATGTACCTAAAATAGATTGTACAAACTACTATTTATTGGAATGAAAGCAAAGGAAAATACATTCAACCTATTTGCTCAAAATATTGTCATGGTATCAGAACCTGAATCGTTCAAATTTTAGTTTTTGTTATCTTTGGTTGGCATCTTTGACTGCTTCCTCACCAGAGCGCTCGTTCTTGTCTTTGAGTTCCGCGGCATTTTCGTCCGCTTCGTTTTGAGTTCTGCCGCTGCTCCTTCGATCGGACCTCTGGTGCTGTGTTCCACGACATCTTCTGCGTCCCACATCTTCCGATACTTCGTTCTGCCGCGATCTGCTCGTTTCATCCGCTCGCTCCTCCTGCCCGATCTCTGCGGCATCTCGTTTGCCCCTACTGTAATTTGCCGCGATTAGGTTCCTCGCTCCTCTGAGATCCGCCGCAATCCGCTCGCTTCCCGCGATCGTCGCTCGTTCTGCCGCGATATTCTGGTGCATCTTGTTCTCTCCTGCCACTACTGCAGCAAACTGCCGTGATCCGCTGATCCGCTCATTCCAAAACTGCCGTATTTGTGATTCGCTTGTTCCAAAACTGCCGTGATCCGCTACTGCAACAAACTGCCGTGATTCGCGCAATCCACTGCTTTCGATCGTCTCGTTCACGACCTATTCAAACTTCGAGACACTCTTCGATCTTCGACCTAGCCTTTGAATTTTATTTATCTTGGATATTTTAATCGAGATTAATATATTTAAAATGTCTTCTGAAATTTTAGTTATCAGATTTACGGGAAAAAATTATGCCGCATGAGAATTTAAGCTCAGAATGTTCTTGAAAGGGAAAGAGCTTTGGGGCCATATTGATGGATCTTCCCCAACTCCTACTGAGACAAAAGATCTTGGTCAATGGGAAGCAAAGGATGCTCAAATTATTTTCTGGATTTTGGGATCTATTGAGGCTCATATGGTAAACAATTTACGATCATTTAACACAGCTAAAGAAATGTGAGAATATTTGAAGCGCGTTTGCGAAACGCTTCCAATTGGAACTTGACATAAATAATTATGGTCAGGGTAATCTTTCAATTGAACAATATTATTCTGGTTTTTTAAATTTATGGAGCGAATATACTGATATTATCTATGCTAAAGTGTCAAAAGAGAACTTAGTTAGTTTTCAAGCTATTCATGAAGAAAGTCGTCGTAATCAGTTTTTAATGAAACTGAGACTTGAATTTGAGATTGCTCGAGCTGAGTTGCTGAACAGAGATCCGGTTTCGTGTTTGGATGTTTGTTTTGAGCAATTATTGCGCGAAAAACAAAAATTGACGATACAAACTACTATCAGTACAACAGGTGGATCATCAGAAATAATTAACGTGACATATGCTGCTAAGACCAAAGGGAAGGGACGAGTGCAGTGTTATAGCTGCAAGAAATTTGGTCATATTGCACGGAATTGTGAAAATAAGCTATGTAATTATTGTAAGCAAAATGGACATCCTTTTAAGGAATGCCCAACACGACCCCAAAATCGCAAACCACAAAACTTCATGCCACGGTATCCGACAATCCTGCCTCGACTACTACTGTTGCTGACAATAATCAATCAACTGTCATATCCTATATGGTTCAACTGATGATTCTCTCTGCATTTTCTGCTCTCGGTCTTCAAGAGAAAGATAAAACTATTTCTTCAGTTACTTCTCCTTGGTTTGTTGATTCAGGGGCCACAAATCATATGACTAGCACTGTTGATCTATTACATAACCAACGACCATACACTGTTACTCAATATATTCAGGTTGCTAATGAGAATAATATTCCAATTACGACAGTTGGTGATATTAACTCATCCTTCAAACATGTTTTGGTTTCTCCTAAATTATCTACTAACTTACTCTCTGTTGGTGAAATTGTGGATAATAATTGTGAAGTATATTTTTCTCGTGATGATTGTATTGTGCAGGATCAGGTGTCGGGGAAGGTGATAGCGAAGGGGCCTAAAGTGGGTAGACTGTTTCCATTGCAATTTACTGTTCCTCAGAATATTTCATTAGCATCTTCAGTTGTTGAGAATAAGACACATCTCACATAAAAGGCTAGGTCATCTAAATGATATGGTGTTGAAACATTTACATAAAAGTGACATTTTTTGTTCTATCGATAAGAATTTAATAGTTGACTGTTCAGTTTGTAAACTTGGAAAAAAACAAGACATTACCTTTTCCTAGTTCAGGCAGTCGTGCCAAAAAATATTTTGACATTATTCATAGTGATGTTTGGGGAATTACACCAGTTGTTTCACATGCTCAATATAGATATTTTGTGACATTTATTGATGATTACAGTCGATTTACTTGGATCTATTTTTTACTTGCCAAAACATAAGTATTTACTGTATCCAAACATTTTTAGCATATGTTGAAACTCAGTTCTCCACTTGCATTAAAATATTACGATCTGACAATGACGGTGAATACATGTCTCATGAGTTTCAAGTATTTCTCCAGAACAAAGAGATTGCTTCACAACGTTCATGTCCTTATACACCGCAGCAAAATGGAGTTGCTGAACGAAAAAATCGACATCTATTGGATACCGTGCGCACATTACGAATCTTCTGTTCTAGCTAGATTTTGGACTGAAGCTTTGTCTACTGCAGTTTATCTCATTAATCGTTTACCATCTCAACAATTGAAATATGAGTCTCTCTACTATCGAGTTTTTGATAAACACCCTAATTATCATACGCTGCATATTTTCGGATGTGTTTGTTTTGTTCATCTACCTGCTCATAAACGACATAAATTGACAGCTCTGTCAGTACGATGTGCCTTTATGGGGTACAATCCTAATCATAAAGGATTTGTGTGTTATGATTCGATTAATAATCGATGACATATTTCTCAAAATGTGATTTTCTTTGAACATGAATATTACTTTCAGCATCATGTGTCCACATCAGATACAGTTATACTCCCACAATTTGATAATTCTTCTGCTGATAAAAGGTTCAAGCCAGACATAGTCTACACACGACGTCTGCCCCCTTCACCTTCAAACGTCCTCGACCCTGATCCAGAAATTGCTCCAATAAGTATTCGACGATCAACCCGACGTATCCGCCCTTCAGATAGATATGGGTATTATGCAATTTTAACTAATGCTACTGTTTCTACTTCTTACTTTCAAGCTGCCAAACAGACTTGTTGGGTCAAAGCCATGAAAGAGGAACTTCAGGCACTTCAAGATTATCACACTTGAGATATTATTTCATGTCCTACAGGTGTTAAACCCATTGGATGTAAATGAGTTTATTCTCTTAAACTCCGATCTGATGGCTCTCTTGACAGACATAAGACAAGATTGGTAGCTCTTGACAATCGACAGGAATACGGAATTGATTATGACGAAACATTTGCACTTGTGGCTAAGATGACAACTGTTCGACTGGTGTTATCTATTGCTGCATCTAAAGGCTGGTTCTTAAAGCAGATGGATGTTAATAATGCATTCTTACATGAGGATCTCAAAGAAGACGTCTATATGACTCCTTCTCCAGGCTTATTTTCTACACCTTCACATGATGTTTGTAAGCTCAAAAGGTCCCTATACGGTTTGAAACAGGCTCCACGGGCCTGGTTTAAAAAGTTTCGCAATACTCTTCTTAGCTTCTCTTTTATTCAAAGTCAGTATGATTCATCATTATTTCTATGCAAGACTGATAAGGGAAGTATTTTGTTATTAGTATATGTTGATGATATTCTCATCACAGGATCTGATAATCAATTGATGTTTCAGCTACAGAAACGTCTTCAGAGATCTTTTCATATGAAAGATTTATGGTCATTAACTTATTTCTTAGGACTCGAGGTTCAATCTTCTGCCACCGGTATTTTTCTTCATCAGCACAATTATACGAAGGGACTCATTGATTTGGCTGATCTTCAAGATGGTCGCTCCACTGATACTCCTTTGGAAGTAAATGTCAAATATCAACAGAATGATGGTGACTTTCTATATGAACCATCTCTATATAGACAACTGGTTGACAGTCTCAATTATCTGACTATTACGCGTCCAGATATTTCATTTGCTGGGCAACAAGTTAGTCAATTTATGCAAGCACCTACACATCTTCATTTAGCTGCAGTTCGACGTATTATTCGATATTTGAAATGTACTTCTCATCATGGTTTGTTCTTTTCTGCGAAGTCTTCTATCACCTTAACAGCCTATAGTGATGCCGATTGAGCTGGTTGTTCTGATACACGTCGATTTATTACTGGATGATGCATGTTTCTCGGCAACTCTTTAATCTCTTGGAAGAACAAGAAACAAGATCGAGTATCTAAGTCATCTGCTGAATCAGAATATCACGCTATGTCCTCTGCTTATTCTGAAATCATTTGGCTTCGTGGCGTGCTGGCTGAGCTTGGTTTTCCTTAGCTTGAGTCTACTTCTCTTAATGCAAATAATACTAGTGGTATTCAGATTGCTGTTAATCCCGTTTTTCATGAATGTACGAAACACATTGAAGTGGACTGTCATTCCATTCGAGAAGCCTATGAGGAGAGTGTTATATCTCTTCCTCATATCCCTTCTGATCTTCAAACGGCTGCTATATTTACTAAACCTCTTTCTCGACAACGTCATCAGTTTCTTGCCAGCAAATTGATGCTTCTTGACCAGCCAACATCAATTTGAAGGGGGATATCAATCAGGAATAAAAGAAATCAGAAAGAATAAAGAGTTTCCTTCTTCACAATACTGCAAAGAGGGAAATATTATATTTACACAGATTTTTTCCTTTATGCTAATTATTTAGATTATGATTATGTATTAATTTACTTAATTTAGAATATACTGAATATTATGTACCTAAAATAGATTGTACAAACTACTATTTATTGGAATGAAAGCAAAGGAAAAGGCATTCAACCTATTTGCTCAAAATATTGTCACTTGTGTTAACTATACCAAACTTATAATTAATATTGACATATAAATGCTTTTTAAATGTAGAAAAAGTGATGATTTTAAGAAGAATGGGGCACAAACTACTAAGTTAGGAAGGATAAAAAACTAAAGGGTATGTGGGAGATAGTGTGTGCTTACGGTGCATTGGATGTGGTTTTAGAAAATATATTGCGAAGACTTGGGATTTGTAACAAAAAGAAGTGCCAATAAGGTGCGTTATGAAGTTAATGTTAAAGCATTTTGAAGAAATAGTGTATGATATGGCTATCACGGTAGAAGATTACATAAAGGATTTAGCTCAATTAGAATCAAGACCTTTTTCACTCTTGCAGTATGGAGTAGTGATAATGGCATGAAAGAACCTACACGAAATAGTTGGATTAGGTTGAACATATGGTAATCACTACAAACAAATTCTCACGATGAAATTATACGAAAGCCTAAAGTGGAAACATGCGGAGTTTCTCTTTTCCATTTTCTCATCAAGATTTTTTTTAAAATGTTTTCAGAGGATTCATCTTCTTTAGTAATGAAATACAGCGAAAACTGATCATAAAAAAATTCACGGCAACATTGTCAAATTTAACGAATGCACGTATCTTGCATTTTTAGGGCATCATGATTTAGACGCATACCAATCAATTCCTATGGATTTACATATCTAACACAAAAAAAATCAATTTTTACATATATGCCACTTAACCTATGCATGAAAAGGTGTATTTCACTTTAAATAGCGGTATTTTTGATATGATATGAAAAAATTGGGCTTTATAAATGTAAAAAGTAAAGTTTAGGTGTCTGATATGTAAATGGGTAGGAATTGGGTGGTATGTATGTAAATGCCTCTTAAAATTTCCGTGCAATTTTGGACAAGGTTCTATTTGCTCCTTCAAACTCTTGCAAAATAGCTGAGCTCATAAATTTGCATCAGCGCCACCTTTTGTCCTTTCCTTCGGCAGGTTTTATGAACTAGCTGCGCTTTCTTTCTCCTTTTTCTACCATTGTTTTACTAAATGTTTCCTTCTAATATCTTTCGTACATCCTACGTGTTTCCTTCCACTCTCAGACATACCACATAGGTGTTTCTGCTACCATTACACTTGAGTTCACTATATGCATTAGAGGTATACCACCCAATTCCTATGTATTTACATATCTAACAGCTAAATTTTGCTTTTGACATTTATACCACCCAAAATTTTCATTGCAGATAAAAAATACTGCTATTTTAACTTTTAAAAGGTGAAGTACAACTTTTCATGCATAGGTAGGATGGTATGTATGTAAAAATTGAAGTTTAAATGTTAGATATGAATTGAGTGTTATGTAAGTAAATCTTCCTATTGATTAATATTGAAAATTTCTGTAATTAATGCATTTATGTTTGTATCCCTGGGCATTGCATATGCTTTTAAGGTAAATGCTAACATAAATGAAATGTTGAAAGAAAGAAATAGAATAATTTCATATTTTAACAATGTTGAAGCAGTCATTTTATTTATACATTTCAATAGCTCTAGTAAATTTTTGCTATCTGTACCATTTCTGTCTCGACCTCATGATCCCTAGCATATCAGCATTCTTTTTTAATATAATCTTCACTGGATACTGTTCAATCATAGAAGAATTGGATTATGCTGCTAGTACTACAGTCCAATTAAAGTTGAAGCTATTGAATCTCCTATTTGCTTGTTATTTTATCTCAGTTGATGTGCATAAATGCTAGTATGTGCAATGGTTAAGTCAATAAATATTTTTTTGGGGGCACAATCATACTTTTAAAAAAATACTCTTTAATTTTTTATTATAATTTAATAGATTGAGTTATGAATATTCATTTAAATAAACTTAATATTAAATTAAGTAAAATAATATAATTTGAACTTTTTATTATGGATGACAAAAGAATAGACACATACATAAATGTTAAATGTAAATATTAAATATCCAAGTTTAACAGTTTAGTTAGTTCATTTTTATATTATAATAAAAATGACCTTTTTATGTATAATCCTTATTAATGCAGATTTTAGAGGAGGAGAAAGTCCATCATTTAATTACTTTTGGAGAGTACCCCTTGTACATCTTGCCACTGGATGAAGATGTTTTATCATGTGAACTTGACCTAGCTTTCCGGGTACTTAAAATGATAATCTAAAATTTATTTTGTCACATTTTTATTAAGTCTAGACTGGCTTTACTTTTTATTTTGTTAAGGAATGT
This sequence comes from Phalaenopsis aphrodite, assembly GCA_003013225.1. NCBI lineage: Eukaryota > Viridiplantae > Streptophyta > Magnoliopsida > Asparagales > Orchidaceae > Phalaenopsis > Phalaenopsis aphrodite. The sequence goes on along the minus strand of NEWO01000024.1, from coordinate 2,037,995 downwards.
GTAATCGATGGTGATACAAGTGCTCTTTGGCATGTTGCAAATGCCATTCATAAACTAGAGGTATCCATCTCTCTTTTGGATGTTAGATTTTCAATCCATGTTTGATTGTCAGCTTATGCTTAGTTTTATTTATAGTTGGAATAAGGTTACTAACGAAAAATATGATGAAGTTGGCATTTTTTTAACTTACATTGCAACATTCAATTCGATCTGCACTTTTTTACTTTTTCTGAAGGACTTGTAATTTTAAATTTTCAGCTTTTATTTGGAGTTATACCTATTGTCCGGGCCAAAGGAAAAGGACCAGCAAAAATTGTTGACATTTTGAATAGTTTGCAAGTGGAAGAGCCAGTGAATGCTTCTGATGTAATTTTTTCTTTAAATCCTTACCTTTTTGTTCTTACGTAATTTTGGATTTACTGCATGCTGTAAACCACTATCTTCCAAAATAATTAAACTAGTACTACCACGCTCCAGATGGGGACTCCGGAGATAAATATGCTTATCTTGGTTGACAGGGAGGTAAGTACTCTATTTGTTTATTTAAAATTTGTTCATAGCACCACTTATATAACTGCTCTTCAATCTGTTAAACCTTTCTACCTGATTTATAAAGTTGCTTTGGAATGACTGAGGTTTTAATGCTTTTGAATTTTCCTTCAAGTAATTCCCTTTACATTTTGCTTTAATTATTCAAATCAATTTTCAAAAACCCATTCATTTCATATTCTTAGCAGGCAACATGTTCCTATAGTATTTATTGAGCAAGCAAAAATTAAAGAATGCACTCTGCATTTTTTTTTCATTTATGTTGGCTATGCGATATGAATTAGAGTGCATACAACGAAGAAGTCACATATGGAAAAATTTAGAGTGGTGTAAATAAGAATGTAAAAATGTTTTGGAAGATTTACTTACATAACACTCAATTCTTATGTATTTACATAGCAAACAACTTTTATATACAACTAGGTAAACTAGATTTAGCACGACATAGCACTGAATAAGGATAATTGTAGAAGGCCTTACAGATGATGGTGATGAATTTTGCAAGTATGTAACTTCCTCTCAAGTTGCATTTGATTTTAATTTGGACTATTTACATACATACCGTTCAATTCCTATGTATTGATATATCTAACCCCTAAACTTCAATTTTTACATTCATGCCATTATGCCTATGATGAACAGGTGTATTTAACTTTTTTTTTAAATTAAAATGGGGGTATTTGTTAAGTTATATTAAGAAAAAATATATTTCCGTTAAAAGTTATGAGGATTAGATTTATTTCCTTGGAATGAATTTCTTTCCTTTCCTATTTTAGATTTATTTTCTTACCATCTTTTCTTTTATATCCAAGCAATTATTATAAATGAATTAATTAGATATATATGTGTCATATATTTTCTTTCATGTTGATTCCCTTTTCTTGTCTTTTCTATTATAAGATTCATGTACGAGTATTTATACCCTCTTTCATATCAATAAAAAAATTTATTGAATTCTGAAAATCAACATGGTATCAAAGATTTGAAACAAATCCTGTAGTCTCCTGCCGCCGAAAACTTCCTATTCCTTGCCTTCGATAATCTTTGCTGTGCTGAAGGCCCTTCATCAGCCTCTTCTTTTCATTTTTTTCCACTGGAAACTTCCTCTCCCTACAGGCCCCGTCACCGTAGTTTCCTTCTACAGCCTTTCCCGCCTCTAGAATTCCCTCTTTCAGCTATTCCCACCGTCGGAACTCCCTTTTGCAGCCTTTTACGACTTCGGGACCCTCTCCTTGCAGGGCCTAGGCGTCGGAAACTTCCTCTTTATGCTGGCCCTAGCCGCCGAAACTCCTTGCTGGAACTAGCTGATGAAACTCTGTCCCCGCAGGTCCCTAGCATCCGGAAATCCTCTCTATCGGCTTGAAAACTTCATGCAGTTCGCAAGTTCCTACAGGCTTTCTTAGTGGAGGTGCATCTTCCTGCAGTCTTTTCACTGCATCCGTATCTCCATGTTGACGCTGAAATTGTTAAATTAATATAATCCAAGTGCAATACCAGCCACTGAACCACCCATACCCTAAACTCGGACACCTTTCTCCAGAATCTAATCTGTCATCTTTGCTTGCCTTTTCCTCCACGCGTCCTTACCATTCTCGACGTCAGTTAACTACCAAGGAGGAGACACCATTGCCCCTTGAAACTATTCTTTTTCTCTTCCTAAATTACCCATCATTTAATTTCAGTTTCACAATTATGTATCACACCCCCTTTGAATCGATATACTACTGTTAAGACCCAATGATTCACTTTCAGAAGAAAAAATAATGTTTTTGTGGAACATATTTGGTATTGGCAATAGATTGCATGTTTTAGCATGAGGATTTTTTCATCAAATCCATCAAAAAGGAATGCATTTCAGCGCGACATCTGTGATGACATCTGTGATGTCTATGTGGTGATTTTGTATGAGAGACATTATAATATGAAAGCTATCAAGTAAATGAGGGTTTCGACTCCCAAAATAGCTAGGCATACTGACTGTATAGGGAAACCTTTTGGTTCCAAGGTATTCATCAATAAGGGCCGTTTTGTTCATCTCTTATTTCCAACATTTGAGTTGTGGACTTTGGTTCTCAGTCACAGTACTTGGATTTTATAATTTGATGGTATTAGTTTTGTGATATCTTAATTGGAAACTGTTCCGGTCCCTGTGGTTTTGGGTCCCTGGTAGTGGTTCTCTAATTAGTATTGCTAGTGCTGTGCACATTTGTCGGTCAACTTTTTCGATAGATAGATTTGAAAATATGAAATATGAAAATAATTTTTCGAAATTTAATTTAATATAATAGATATATAGTTTGGGTTTTAAAAGTAGTACATTTTAATTTAAAAAAAAAATGAGACCGAATGGATCTCATCAGTCCAATAATTTGCATAATCGTGCCTGACACCCTGAATACTACACATTCCAAGAGAAAAATGTAGACCCCGATAATAGGCCCAATCCTGCAAACTAAGAGATTTGTGACATCCATTTGGTCTGCGGACCTTTTATATATGACCGACAAATTCCCCTATTTAATACAAAGATTAAATAGAGTTTATTTTACCTGAGTTTCAAGTTCCCTATAGAGGCAAGCCCCTATAGTTAATTACATCTCAAGTGTCAGGAATCACTTAAGAAAACTTTCGATAATGATCAGTGGTTCTAGTCTTCAAGAATTCAAAGTTTAGGTTTTCAAGGTAGGACGTGGAAAAAAACAAGTGAGAGTGGCTCAAATAGGAACAGTTATTTCACGAGTCCAAATAAAAGAAAAGGTATGGGATGTCATAGATCCTGAGGAGAATCCCCAGTGACTTTCCAAACTATCCTACTGTGTGGCTGCATTTTTAGAGATGATGTTATTTGAATGTTCAATCCTGCCAATTTTATTATTTGGGACTTACATTTGCATAATACCCGATTATGCAAATAGCCCACAGAGAAAGGAGGGTTTACGTCGTTTCACACAACAACCTCGGAACCTAAATCGAGTTAGGACTCATGTCGCAAAATATAGTTATACAAGAGCCTAAAAGGAAGTGTGAGAATTTACGTCGCGCTAGACGAGCTACCTCGAAGTCCTATGAATTGTTATTATGCTAAGGAAGAGATAAATGCTGAAGAAGATCTTCTTGTTATTCGCTCCAAGCTCCTCGTCCTGCGGCCCACAAAGTTGGTTCCAAGCTCCTGTCGTCGCGATGGCTTCAGGGTTTAAGTGTTTGGGATTGGTAATTTGTGCCTCGTAGTTTTGGTGTCAGTGTTTGATTTTACATACAAACTAATCAAATTGCAGGTAACTAAAAGATACTTGAAAGGTAAACCGCAGTAAATTAAAATGCTGTAGATAAACTGTAAAAGCGTACCTGGGCATCTGCTACTGTTGCATTATTAATGTTGCGAGCATATCATGATTTGCAACATATTTAAACATATTTGCGAAAATAAATAAATAAATAAATAAAACAAGAAAACCCAACATGAAAGTCATAAAAAAAAATGAGTAGCGGAAATCACGAGCAGAAGAAACCTATAACCACATGAAAGATCAGGACTGAGTATAAGACGTTGGTGAAAGTGGGGGGCTCAGAGCTGGGCTGTGTGTTTCCCGACCTTAAGTAAGAGTTGCCAACTCGACAATCTACAGGAGGTAGTTCTTAACCTCAATCCAAGTGACTAGCTGTGAATCTTTATAAATTTTCATAGGAAGATTTTTCATGCAAAAATTATTATTTAAGTCTTTTTTTTATGAAGAGTTCTTTTAATCATGCAAAAGAAATTGTTGTTTTATTTTTATAAATATTTTGTAAAGCCGTACAGTCCACAGATTAGTCACTCTAATCGTGCTAGAACTACTGACAACCTAAGAGTATTGGGGGCAACAATCCTACCAAGGGTCGGTGAATAGCATCCTCGATCCTTTCCTCTCTCTTATGGAAGGTCCTCGAGGTTGGAGATACTATTCTAATAATTCCACTTTGTATCCCTTGTTTAAGCACACATAAGTAATGTCGTCATCGCCCTCGCCACCTAAACCCTAGACTTATCCTAGTCCGATGATCCATACGTGGCATTAAGAAATTTCTCCAATTGCCAGAAGGATTTGAGTGTAATATTCAAGCTCAAATCCCAATGCATTGGGTTTTATTGTAGGTTAAGTCATTGAGAGAATTTCACTGTTGATTTAATTAAGGAAGCATGAGTCACGTCCCGGTGTATCATGTCTAGTGTCTTGATCAGTTTGTGAATTAGGGTCAAGTGTCTAGTTTCACTGTGCATTCGAGGATTAGGTGAATAGACTCTTACCTAAGGTATGCTCCTAAAAACTAGGAAGTCTATGCTGAGGACTAGGTGGATGAACTCTCACCTAAGGTGTGCACTTAAGCTCTAGAAAGCCTACATTGAGGATTAGGTGGATGGACTCTCACCTAAGGTGTACACCTAATGTCTAAGAGGTTTACACTAAGGACTAGGTGGATGGGTTCTCACCTAAGGTGTGCACTTAAGCTCCAGAAAGCCTACACTGAGGATTAAGTGAATGAACTTACCTAGAGTGTACACCTAAAGTCTAAGAGATCTACACTGAGGACTAGGTGGATGGATTCTCACCTAAGGTGTGTGCTCCTAAAACTATAGGAAACCTACTCTTTAACTTATGCTTATGGTGATTTGAGGTTTTCTATATCTTTCAATTAATTAAATCATCAATCCCCATTTTTATGACTTAACCATTTGAAAATAAGTAAAACAAAATAAAGATGAGGTAGACCCACTTTCAAAAACCAGTAAAGTAAAGGGGAAAACAATGAGTGGATCGACCTAAAAGCGTTTAAATAACAATCAATTAAAATCCAAAACAGTGGGCAAAAAGGGGTCTGTAAAACCAATTCTAAACCACATGTAAATCAACACTAAAAGACTGCCAAAATAATATGTTGATTGCCTAAAAATTAGCCCACCAAATACCCCAAACAACATGTGATTTGTGTCCCAAATAATACCATGTAAGCCCATACAACACCTACAATTCTAACAACACACCAAACATCTCTCACAACACTCCAAAAGCTTTCACAACACTT